>CAWWDY010001748.1:0-184938 GCA_963942605.1 Poecilus cupreus | reverse complement strand
TCATATTCATGTTACTGTCCTGTAAAATGGCTAATGTTGGTGAAATCAAAACAAAATGGCTGTTTTAAGCATGCAAAAGCATACAAACGCCGTTTTCAAGTATTTAAACTGTAATATTCATGTATATGTCGTGTGTAGTGACTTATGTTTGCAAATCAAGTAAAATAGCTGTTTTTAGCTTGCAAATACATACAAAATGCTGTTTTCAAGTATTTAAAATATCATATTCATGTTTCTGTCGTGTATAATGGCTATTGTTGGTGAAATCAAGATAAAATTGCTGTTTTAAGCATGCAAAAGCATACAAAACGCCGTTTCAAGTATTTAACTGGCATATTCATTTATATGTCATGTGTAATGGCTTATGTTTTCAAAATCAAGATATATAGCTGTTTTAGGCTTGCAAAAACATACAAAATGCTGTTTTCAAGTATTTAAACAGTCATATTTATGTTTCTGTCGTGTATAATGGCTAATGTTGGTGAAATCAAGATAATATTTCTGTTTTAAGCATGCAAAAGTATACAAAACGCCGTTTCAAGTATTTAAACTGTCATATTCATGTATATGTCGTGTGTAGTGGCTTATGTTTGCAAAATCAAGATAAAATAGCTGTTTTAAGCTTGCGAAAACATACAAAATGCTGTTTTCAAGTATTTAAACTGTCATATTCATGTTTTTGTCGTTTTTAATGGCTAATGTTAGTGAAATCAAGATAAAATTGCTGTTTTAAGCTTGCAAAAACATACAAAACGCTGTTTTCAAGTATTTAAACTGTCATATTCATGTATATATCATGTGTAGTGGCTTATGTTTGCAAAATCAAGATAAAATAGCTGTTTTAAGCTTCCAAAAACATACAAAATGCTGTTTTCAAGTATTTAAACTATCATATTCATGTTTTTGTCCTGTATAATGGCTAATGTTAGTGAAATCAAGACAAAATTGCTGTTTTAAGCATACAAAATCATACAAAACGCCGTTTTCAAATATTTAAACTGTCATATTCATCTATATGTCGTGTGTAGTGACTTATGTTTGCAAAATCAAGATAAAATAGCTGTTTTTAGCTTGCGAAAACATACAAAATGCTGTTTTCAAGTATTTAAACTGTCATATTTATGTTTTTGTCAGTATATTGGCTAATGTTTGTGATATCAAGATAAAATAGCTGTTTTCAGCTTGCAAAAACATACAAAATGATGTTTTGAAGTATTTAAACTGTCATATTCATGTTTCTGTCGTGTATAATGGCTAATGTTGGTGAAATCAAGATAAAATTGCTGTTTTAAGCAAGCAAAAGCATACAAAACGCCGTTTTCAAGTATTTAAACTGTCATATACATGTATATGTCGTGTGTAATGGCTTATGTTTGCAAAATCAGATAAAATAGCTGTTTTCAGCTTGCGAAAACATACAAAATGCAGTTTTCAAGTATTTAAACTGTCATATTCATGTTTTTGTCGTGTATAATGGCTAATGTTAGTGAAATCAAAATAAACTTGCTGTTTTAAGCTTACAAAAACATACAAAACGCTGTTTTCAAGTATTTAAACTGTCATATTCATGTTACTGTCCTGTATAATGGCTAATGTTGGTGAAATCAAAACAAAATTGCTGTTTTAAGCATGCAAAATCATACAAAACGCCGATTTCAAGTATTTGCTGTGTTTAAGTATTTAAAATATCATATTCATGTATCTGTCGTGCATAATGGCTATTGTTGGTGAAATCAATATAAAATTGCTGTTTTATCATGCAAAATCATACAAAACGTCCTTTTCAAGTATTTAAACTGTCATATTCATGTTTCTGTCCTGTATAATGGCTAATGTTGGAGAAATCAAAATTAAATTGCTGTTTAAAGCATGCAAAAGCATACAAAACGCCGTTTTCAAGTATTTAAACTGTCATATTCATGTATATGTCGTGTGTAGTGGCTTATGTTTGCAAAATCAAGATAAAATAGCTGTTTTCAGCTTCCAAAAACATAAAAAATGCTGTTTTCAAGTATTTAAATTGTCATATTCATGTTTCTGTCGTGTATAATAATAAATGTTGGTGAAATCAAGATAAAATTGCTGTTTTAAGCATGCAAAAGCTTACAAAACGCCGTTTTCAAGTATTTAAACTGGCATATTCATGTATATGTCGTGTGTAATGGCTTATGTTTGCAAAATCAAGATAAAATAGCTGTTTTCAACTTGCAAAAATATACAAAACGCTTATTTCAAGTACTTAAACTGTCATATTCATGATTCTGTAGTGTATAATGGCTAATGTTGGTGAAATCTAGATAAAATTGCTGTTTTAAGCATGCAAAAGCATACAAAACGCTGTTTTTAAGTATTTAAACTGTCATATTCATGTTTCTGTAGTGTATAATGGCTAATGTTGGTGAAATCAAGATAAAATTGCTGTTTTAAGCAAGCAAAATCATACAAAACGTCGTTTTCAAGTATTTTAACTGTCGTATTCATGTATATGTCGTGTGTCGTGACTTATGTTTGCAAAATCAAGATAAAATAGCTGTTTTTAGCTTGCGAAAACATACAAAATGCTGTTTTCAAGAATTTAAACTGTCATATTCATGTTATTGTCCAGTATATTGGCTAATGTTTGTGATATCAAGATAAAATAGCTGTTTTCAGCTTGCAAAAACATACAAAATGATGTTTTGAAGTATTTAAACTGTCATATTCATGTTTCTGTCGTGTATAATGGCTAATGTTGGTGAAATCAAGATAAAATTGCTGTTTTAAGCAAGCAAAAGCATACAAAACGCCGTTTTCAAGTATTTAAACTGTCATATACATGTATATGTCGTGTGTAATGGCTTATGTTTTGCAAAATCAAGATAAAATAGCTGTTTTCAGCTTGCGAAAACATACAAAATGCGGTTTTCAAGTATTTAAACTGTCATATTCATGTTTTTGTCGTGTATAATGGCTAATGTTAGTGAAATCAAAATAAACTTGCTGTTTTAAGCTTGCAAAAACATACAAAACGCTGTTTTCAAGTATTTAAACTGTCATATTCATGTTACTGTCCTGTATAATAGCTAATGTTGGTGAAATCAAAACAAAATTGCTGTTTTAAGCATGCAAAATCATACAAAACGCCGATTTCAAGTATTTGCTGTGTTTAAGTATTTAAAATATCATATTCATGTATCTGTCGTGCATAATGGCTATTGTTGGTGAAATCAATATAAAATTGCTGTTTTTATCATGCAAAATCATACAAAACGTCCTTTTCAAGTATTTAAACTGTCATATTCATGTTTCTGTCCTGTATAATGGCTAATGTTGGAGAAATCAAAATTAAATTGCTGTTTAAAGCATGCAAAAGCATACAAAACGCCGTTTTCAAGTATTTAAACTGTCATATTCATGTATATGTCGTGTGTAATGGCTTATGTTTGCAAAATCAAGATAAAATAGCTGTTTTCAGCTTCCAAAAACATAAAAAATGCTGTTTTCAAGTATTTAAATTGTCATATTCATGTTTCTGTCGTGTATAATAATAAATGTTGGTGAAATCAAGATAAAATTGCTGTTTTAAGCATGCAAAAGCTTACAAAACGCCGTTTTCAAGTATTTAAACTGGCATATTCATGTATATGTCGTGTGTAATGGCTTATGTTTGCAAAATCAAGATAAAATAGCTGTTTTCAACTTGCAAAAATATACAAAACGCTTATTTCAAGTACTTAAACTGTCATATTCATGATTCTGTAGTGTATAATGGCTAATGTTGGTGAAATCTAGATAAAATTGCTGTTTTAAGCATGCAAAAGCATACAAAACGCTGTTTTTAAGTATTTAAACTGTCATATTCATGTTTCTGTAGTGTATAATGGCTAATGTTGGTGAAATCAAGATAAAATTGCTGTTTTAAGCATGCAAAATCATACAAAACGTCGTTTTCAAGTATTTTAACTGTCGTATTCATGTATATGTCGTGTGTCGTGACTTATGTTTGCAAAATCAAGATAAAATAGCTGTTTTTAGCTTGCGAAAACATACAAAATGCTGTTTTCAAGAATTTAAACTGTCATATTCATGTATCTGTCGTGTATAATGCCTAATGTTAGTTATATCAAGATAAAATTGCTGTTTTAATATTGCAAAAACTTACAAAACGCTATTTTCAAGTATGTTAACTGTCATATTCATGTTTCTGTCCTGTATAATGGCTAATGTTGGTAAAATCAAGATAAAATTGCTGTATTAAGCATGCAAAAGCATACAAAACGCCGTTTTCAAGTATTTAAACTGTCATATTCATGTATATGTCGTGTGTAATGGCTTATGTTTGCAAAATCAAGATAAAATAGCTGTTTTCAGCTTCCAAAAACATAAAAAAAATGCTGTTTTCATGTATTTAAATTGTCATATTTATGTTTCTGTCGTGTATAATAGCAAATGATAGGGAAATCAAGATAAAATTGTTGTTTTAAGCATGCTAAAGCATAAAAATCGCCTTTTTCAAGTATTTAAACTGTCATATACATGCATATGTTATGTGTAATGGCTTATGTTTGCAAAATCAAGATAAAATAGAAGTTTTTAGCTTGCAAAAACATACAAAATGCTGTTTTCAAGAATATAAATTGTCATATACATGTATCTGTCGTGTATAATGCCTAATGTTAGTGAAATCAAGATAAAATAGCAGTTTTCAGCTTACAAAAACATACAAAATGCGGCTTTAAAGTATTTAAACTGTCATATTCATGTTTTTTGTCGTGTATAATGGCTAATGTTAGGGAAATCAAGATAAACTTGCTGTTTTAAGCTTGCAAAAACATACAAAACGTGTTTTTTAAGTATTTAAACTGTCATATTCATGTTACTGTCCTGTAAAATGGCTAATGTTGGTGAAATCAAAACAAAATGGCTGTTTTAAGCATGCAAAAGCATACAAAACGCCGTTTTCAAGTATTTAAACTGTAATATTCATGTATATGTCGTGTGTAGTGACTTATGTTTGCAAAATCAAGTAAAATAGCTGTTTTTAGCTTGCAAATACATACAAAATGCTGTTTTCAAGTATTTAAAATATCATATTCATGTTTCTGTCGTGTATAATGGCTATTGTTGGTGAAATCTAGATAAAATTGCTGTTTTAAGCATGCAAAAGCATACAAAACGCCGTTTTCAAGTATTTAAACTGTCATATTCATGTATATGTCGTGTGTAATGGTTTATGTTTGCAAAATCAAGATAAAATAGCTGTTTTAAGCTTGCGAAAACATACAAAATGCTGATTTCAAGTATTTAAACTGTCATATTCATGTTTTTGTCGTGTTTAATGGCTAATGTTAGTGAAATCAAGATAAAATTGCTGTTTTAAGCTTGCAAAAACATACAAAACGCTGTTTTCAAGTATTTAAACTGTCATATTCATGTATATGTCATGTGTAGTGGCTTATGTTTGCAAAATCAAGATAAAATAACTGTTTTCAGCTTCCAAAAACATACAAAATGCTGTGTTCAAGTATTTAAACTTTCATATTCATGTTTCTGTCGTGTATAATAGCAAATGTTGGTGAAATTAAGATAAAATTGCTGTTTTAAGCATGCAAAAGCATACAAAACGCCGTTTTCAAGTATTTAAACTGGCATATTCATGTATATGTCGTGTGTAATGGCTTATGTTTGCAAAATCAAGTTATAATAGCTGTTTTCAGCTTGCAAAAACATACAAAATGTTGTTTTTCAAGTATTTAAACTGTCATATTTATGTTTCTGTCGTGTATAATGGCTAATGTTGGTGAAATCAAGATAAAATTGCTGTTTTAAACATGCAAAAGCATACAAAACGCCGTTTTCAAATATTTAAACTGTCATATTCATGTATATGTCGTGTGTAATGGCTTATGTTTGCAAAATCAAGATAAAATAGCAGTTTTCAACTTGCAAAAATATACAAAATGCTGTTTTCAAGTATTTAAACAGTCATATTCATGTTGCTGTCGTGTATAATGGCTATTGTTGGTGAAATCAAGATAAAATTGCTGTTTTAATCATGCAAAATCATACAAAACGTCGTTTTCAAGTATTTAAACAGTCCTATTCATGTATATGTCGTGTGTAGTGGCTTATGTTCGCAAAATCAAGATAAAATAGCTGTTTTTAGGTTGCAAAAACATACAAAATGCTGTTTTCAAGTATATGTACTGTCTTATTCATGTTTCTGTCGTGTATAGTAGCTTATGTTGGTGAAATCAAGATAAAATTGCTTTTTTAAGCATGCAAAAGCATACAAAACGCCGTTTTCAAGTATTTAAACTGTCATATTCATGTATATGTCGTGTTTAATGGCTTATGTTTGCAAAATCAAGATAAAATAGCATTTTTCGCCTTGCAAAAACAAACAAAACGCTGTTTTCAAGTATTTAAACTGTCATATTCATGTTTTTGTCCTGTATAATGGCTAATGTTTGTGAAATCAAGATAAAATTGCTGTTTTAAGAATGCTTAAGCATACAAAACGCCGTTTTCAAGATTTTAAACTGTCATATTCATGTATATGTCGTGTGTAATGGCTTATGTTTGCAAAATCAAGATAAAATAGATGTTTTCAGCTTGCAAAACCATACAAAACGCTGTTTTCAAGTATTTAAACTGTCTTATTCATGTTTCTGTCGTGTATAGTAGCTAATGTTGGTGAAATCAAGATAAAATTGCTTTTTTAAGCATGCAAAAGCATACAAAACGCCGTTTTCAAGTATTTAAACTGTCATATTCATGTATATGTCGTGTTTAATGGCTTATGTTTGCAAAATCAAGATAAAATAGCATTTTTCGCCTTGCAAAAACAAACAAAACGCTGTTTTCAAGTATTTAAACTGTCATATTCATGTTTCTGCCGTGTATAATGGTTAATGTTAGTGAAATCAATATAAAATTGCTGTTTTAAGCATGCAAAAACTTACAAAACGCCGTTTTTAAATATTTAAACTGTAATATTCATGTATATGTCGTGTGTAATAGCTTATGTTTGCAAAATCAAGATAAAATAGCAGTTTTCAACTTGCAAAAATATACAAAATGCTGTTTTCAAGTATTTAAACAGTCATATTCATGTTTCTGTCGTGTATAATGGCTAATGTTGGTGAAATCAAGATAAAATTGCTGTTTTAAGCATGCGAAATCATACAAAACGTCGTTTTCAAGTATTTAAACTGTCATATTCATGTATATGTCGTGTGTCGTGACTTAAGTTTGCAAAATCAAGATAAAATAGCTGTTTTTAGCTTTCAAATACATACAAAATGCTGTTTTCAAGTATTTAAAATATCATATTCATGTTTCTGTCGTGTATAATGGCTATTGTTGGTGAAATCAAGATAAAATTGCTGTTTTAAACATGCAAAATCATGCATAACGTCGTTTTCAAGTATTTAAACAGTCATATTCATGTATATGTCGTGTGTAGTAGCTTATGTTTGCAAAATCAAGATAAAATAGCTGTTTTTAGCTTGCAAAAACATACAAAATGCTGTTTTCAAGAATTTAAACTGTCATATTCATGTATCTGTCGTGTAAAATGCCTAATGTTAGTGAAATCAAGATAAAATTGCTGTTTTAATCTTGCAAAAACTTACAAAACGCTATTTTTAAGTATTTAAACTGTCATATTCATGTATATGTCATGTGTAGTGGCTTATGTTTGCAAAATCAAGATAAAATAGCTGTTTTCAGCTTCCAAAAACATACAAAATGCTGTGTTCAAGTATTTAAACTTTCATATTCATGTTTCTGTCGTGTATAATAGCAAATGTTGGTGAAATTAAGATAAAATTGCTGTTTTAAGCATGCAAAAGCATACAAAACGCCGTTTTCAAGTATTTAAACTGGCATATTCATGTATATGTCGTGTGTAATGGCTTATGTTTGCAAAATCAAGTTATAATAGCTGTTTTCAGCTTGCAAAAACATACAAAATGTTGTTTTCAAGTATTTAAACTGTCATATTTATGTTTCTGTCGTGTATAATGGCTAATGTTGGTGAAATCAAGATAAAATTGCTGTTTTAAACATGCAAAAGCATACAAAACGCCGTTTTCAAATATTTAAACTGTCATATTCATGTATATTTCGTGTGTAATGGCTTATGTTTGCAAAATCAAGATAAAATAGCAGTTTTCAACTTGCAAAAATATACAAAATGCTGTTTTCAAGTATTTAAACAGTCATATTCATGTTGCTGTCGTGTATAATGGCTATTGTTGGTGAAATCAAGATAAAATTGCTGTTTTAATCATGCAAAATCATACAAAACGTCGTTTTCAAGTATTTAAACAGTCCTATTCATGTATATGTCGTGTGTAGTGGCTTATGTTCGCAAAATCAAGATAAAATAGCTGTTTTTAGGTTGCAAAAACATACAAAATGCTGTTTTCAAGTATATGTACTGTCTTATTCATGTTTCTGTCGTGTATAGTAGCTAATGTTGGTGAAATCAAGATAAAATTGCTTTTTTAAGCATGCAAAAGCATACAAAACGCCGTTTTTAAGTATTTAAACTGTCATATTCATGTATATGTCGTGTTTAATGGCTTATGTTTGCAAAATCAAGATAAAATAGCATTTTTCGCCTTGCAAAAACAAACAAAACGCTGTTTTCAAGTATTTAAACTGTCATATTCATGTTTTTGTCCTGTATAATGGCTAATGTTTGTGAAATCAAGATAAAATTGCTGTTTTAAGAATGCTTAAGCATACAAAACGCCGTTTTCAAGATTTTAAACTGTCATATTCATGTATATGTCGTGTGTAATGGCTTATGTTTGCAAAATCAAGATAAAATAGATGTTTTCAGCTTGCAAAACCATACAAAACGCTGTTTTCAAGTATTTAAACTGTCTTATTCATGTTTCTGTCGTGTATAGTAGCTAATGTTGGTGAAATCAAGATAAAATTGCTTTTTTAAGCATGCAAAAGCATACAAAACGCCGTTTTCAAGTATTTAAACCGTCATATTCATGTATATGTCGTGTTTAATGGCTTATGATTGCAAAATCAAGATAAAATAGCATTTTTCGCCTTGCAAAAACAAACAAAACGCTGTTTTCAAGTATTTAAACTGTCATATTCATGTTTCTGCCGTGTATAATGGCTAATGTTAGTGAAATCAATATAAAATTGCTGTTTTAAGCATGCAAAATCATACAAAACGCTGTTTTTAAGTATTTAAACTGTCATATTCATGTACATGTCATGTGTAGTGGCTTATGTTTGCAAAATCAAGATAAAATAGCATTTTTCACCTTGCAAACACAAACAAAACGCTGTTTTCAAGTATTTAAACAGTCATATTCATGTTTCTGTCGTGTATAATGGCTAATGTTGGTGAAATCAAGATAAAATTACTGTTTTAAGCATGCAAAATCATACAAAACGTTGTTTTCAATTATTTAAACTGTCATATTCATGTATATGTCGTGTGTAGTGGCTTATGTTTGAAAATCAAGATAAAATAGCTGTTTTTAGCTTGCAAAAACATACAAAATGCTGTTTTCAAGTATTTAAACTGTCATATTCATGTTTTTGTCCTGTATATTGGCTTATGTTTGTGAAATCAAGATAAAATAGCTGTTTTAAGCTTGCAAAAACATACAAAACGCTGTTTTCAATTATTTAAACTGTCAGATTCATGTTTCTGTCCTGTATAATGGTTAATGTGGGTGAAATCAAGATAAAATTGCTGTTTTAAGCATGCAAAAGCATACAAAACGCCGTTTTCAAGTATTTAAACTGTCATATCCATGTATATGTCGTGTGTAATGGCTTATGTTTGCAAAATAAAGATAAAACAGCTTGTTTCAGCTTGCAAAAACATACAAAACCCTGTTTTCAAGTATTTAAACTGTCATATTTATGTTTCTGTCGTGTATAATGGCTGATGTTGGTGAAATCAACGTAAAATTGCTGTTTTAAGCATGCAAAAGCATACAAAACGCCGTTTTCAAGAATTTAAACTGTCATATTCATGTATATGTCGTGTGAATTGGCTTATGTTTGCAAAATCAAGATAAAATAACTGTTTTCAGCTTGCGTAAACATACAAAATGCTGTTTTCAAGTATTTAAACTGTCATATTCATGTTTCTGTCTTGTATAATGCCTAATGTTGGCGAAATCAAGATAAAATTGTCGTTTTAAGCATGTAAAAGCATACAGAACGCCGTTTTAAGTATTTAAACTGTCATATTCATGTATATGTCGTGTAAAATGGCTTATGTTTGCAAAATCAAGATAAAATAGCTGTTTTCAGATTGCGAAAACTTACAAAACGCTGTTTTCAAGTATTAAATCTGTCATATTCATGTTTCTGTCGTGTATAATGGTTAATGTTGGTGAAATCAAGATAAAATTGCTGTTTTAAGAATGCAGTAGCATACAAAACGCCGTTTTCAAGTATTTAAACTGTCATATTCATGTATATGTCGTGTGTAATGGCTTATGTTTGCAAAATCATGATAAAATAGCTGTTTTCAGCTTGCAAAATCATACAATATGCTGTTTTCAAGTATTTAAACTGTCATATTGATGTTTCTGTCGTGTATAATGGCTATTGTTGGTGAAATCAAGATAAAATTGCTGTTTTAAGCATGCAAAATCATACAAAACGTTGTTTTCAAGTATTTAAACTGTCATATTCATGTATATGTCGTGTGTAGTGGCTTATGTTTGAAAATCAAGATAAAATAGCTGTTTTTAGCTTGCAAAAACATACAAAATGCTGTTTTCAAGTATTTAAACTGTCATATTCATGTTTTTGTCCTGTATATTGGTTTATGTTTGTGAAATCAAGATAAAATAGCTGTTTTAAGCTTGCAAAAACATACAAAACGCTGTTTTCAAGTATTTAAACTGTCAGATTCATGTTTCTGTCGTGTATAATGGTTAATGTTGGTGAAATCAAGATAAAATTTCTGTTTTATGCATACAAAAGCATACAGAACGCCGTTTTAAGTATTTAAACTGTCATATTCATGTATATGTCGTGTGTAATGGCTTATGTTTGCAAAATCAAGATAAAATAGCTGTTTTCAGCTAGCAAAAACATACAAAATGCTGTTTTCAAGTATTTAAACTGTCATATCCATGTATCTATCTTGTATAATGCCTAATGTTGGCGAAATCAAGATAAAATTGTTGTTTTAAGCATGCAAAAGCATACAAAGCTTCGTTTTAAGTATTTAAACTGTCATATTCATTTATATGTCGTGTGTAATGGTTTATGTTTGCAAAATCAAGATAAAATAGCTGTTTTAAGCTTGCGAAAACATACAAAATGCTGTTTTCAAATATTTAAACTGTCATATTCATGTTTTTGTCGTGTATAATGGCTAATGTTAGTGAAATCAAGATAAAATTGCTGTTTTAAGCTTGCAAAAACATACAAAACGCTGTTTTCAAGTATTTAAACTGTCATATTCATGTTACTGTCCTGTATAATGGCTAATGTTGGTGAAATCAAAACAAAATTGCTATTTTAAGCATGCAAAAGCATACAGAACGCCGTTTTCAAGTATTTTAACTGTAATATTCATGTATATGTCGTGTGTAGTGACTTATGTTTGCAAAATCAAGATAAAATCGCTGTTTTTAGCTTGCAAATACATACAAAATGCTGTTTTTAAGTATTTAAAATATCATATTCATGTTTCTGTCGTTATAATGGCTATTGTTGGTGAAATCAAGATAAAATTGCTGTTTTAATCATGCAAAATCATGCAAAACGTCGTTTTCAAGTATTTAAACTGTCATATTCATGTATATGTCGTGTGTAGTGGCTTATGTTTGCAAAATCTAGATAAAATAGCTGTTTTAGCTTGCAAAAACATACAAAATGCTGTTTTCAAGTATTGAAACTGTCATATTCAGGTTTTTGTCCTGTATATTGGCTAATGTTTGTGAAATCAAGATAAATTAGCTGTTTTCAGCTTGAAAAAACATAAAAATTGATGTTTTCAAGAATTTAAACTGTCATATTCATGTTTCTGTCGTGTATAATGGCTAATGTTGGTGATATCAAGATAAAATTGCTGTTTTATGCAAGCAAAAGCATACAAAACGCCGATTTCAAGTATTTAAACTGTCATATACATGTATATGTCGTGTGTAATGGCTTATGTTTGCAAAATCAAGATAAAATAGCTGTTTTCAGTTTGCAAAAACATACAAAATGCTGTTTTCATGTATTTAAACTGACATACTCATGTTTCTGTCGTGTATAATGGCTGATGTTTGTGAAATCAAGATAATATTTCTGTTTTAAGCTTGCAAAAGTCTACAAATCGCCGTTTTTAAGTATTTGAACTGTCATATTCATGTATATTTCGTGTGTAATGGCTTATGTTTGCAAAATCAATATAAAATAGCTGTTTTAAGCTTGCGAAAACATACAAAATGCTGTTTTCAAGTATATGTACTGTCATATTTATGTTTTTGTCGTGTATAATGGCTAATGTTAGTGAAATCAAGATAAAACTGCTGTTTTAAGCTTGCAAAAACATACAAAACGCCGTTTTCAAGTATTTAAACTGTAATATTCATGTATATGTCGTGTGTAGTGACTTATGTTTGCAAAATCAAGATAAAATAGCAGTTTTTAGCTTGCAAATACATACAAAATGCTGTTTTCAAGTATTTAAAATATCATATTCATGTTTCTGTCGCGTATAAGGGCTATTGTTGGCGAAATCAAAATAAAATTGCTGTTTTAATTATGCAAAATCGTCCAAAACGCCGTTTTCAAGTATTTTAACTGTCGTATTCATGTATAAGTCGTGTGTAGTGGCTTATGTTTGCAAAATCAAGATAAAATAGATATTTTTAGCTTGCAAAAACATACAAAACGCTGTTTTCAAGTATTTAAACTGTCATATTCATGTTACTGTCCTGTATAATGGCAAATGTTGGTGAAATCAAAACAAAAATTGCAGTTTTAAGCATGCAAAAGCATACAAAACGCCGTTTTCAAGTATTTAAACTGTAATATTCATGTTTATGTCGTGTGTAGTGACTTATGTTTGCAAAATCAAGTAAAATAGTTGTTTTTAGCTTGCAAATACATACAAAATGCTGTGTTTAAGTATTTAAAATATAATATTCATGTATCTGTCGTGTATAATGGCTATTGTTGGTGAAATCAATATAAAATTGCTGTTTTTATCATGCAAAATCATACAAAATGTCGTTTTTAAGAATTTAAACTGTCATATTCACGTATATGTAATGTGTAGTGGCTTTTGTTTGCAAAATCAAGATAAAATAGCTGTTTTCAGCTTACAAATACATACAAAATGCTGTTTTCAAATATTTAAACTGTTATATTAATGTTTTTGTCGTGAATAATAGCAAATGTTGGTGAAATTAAGATAAAATTGCTGTTTTCAGCTAGCAAAAACATACAAAATGCTGTTTTCAAGTATTTAAACTGTCATATCCATGTTTCTATCTTGTATAATGCCTAATGTTGGCGAAATCAAGATAAAATTGTTGTTTTAAGCATGCAAAAGCATACAAAGCTTCGTTTTAATTATTTAAACTGTCATATTCATGTATTAGTCGTGTGAAATGGCTTATGTTTGCAAAATCAAGATAAAATAGCTGTTTTTAGCTTGCGAAAACATACAAAATGCTGTTTTCAAGTATTTAAACTGTCATATTCATGTTTCTGTCTTGTATAATGTTTAATGTTGGCGAAATCAAGATAAAATTGTTGTTTTAAGCATGCAAAAGCACACAGAACGCCGTTTTAAGTATTTAAACTGTCATATTCATGTATATGTCGTGTGTAATGGCTTATGTTTGCAAAATCAAGATAGAATAGCTGTTTTCAGCTTGCAAAAACATACAAAATGCTGATTTCAAGTATTTAAACTGTCATATTCATGTTTCTGTCGTGAATATTGGCTAAAGTTGGTGAAATCAAGATAAAATTGCTGTTTTAAGCATGCAAAAGCATACAAAACGGCGTTTTCAAGTATTTAAACTATCATATTCATGTATATATCGTGTTTAATGGCTTATGTTTGCAAAATCAAGTTAAAATAGCATTTTTCACCTTGCAAAAACATACAAAACGCTGTTTTCAAGTATTTAAACTGTCATATTCATGTTTCTGTCGTGTATAATAGCTAATGTTGGTATAATCAAGATAAAATTGCTGTTTTAAGCATGCAAAAGCATACAAAACGCCGTTTTCAAGTATTTAAACTGGCATATTCATGTATATGTCGTGTGTAATGGCTTATGTTTGCAAAATCAAGATATAATAGCTGTTTTCAGCTTGCAAAAACATACAAAATGCTGTTTTCAAGTATTTAAACTGTCATATTCATGTTTCTGTCGTGTATAATGGCTAATGTTGGTGAAATCAAGATAAAATTGCTGTTTTAAGCATGCAAAAGCATACAAAACGCCGTTTTCAAATATTTAAACTGTCATATTCATGTATGTGTCGTGTGTCGTGACTTATGTTTGCAAAATCAAGATAAAATAGCTGTTTTTAGCTTGCAAATACATACAAAATGCTGTTTTAAATATTTAAAATATCATATTGTAACGAACTAGGTAGCCAGCAACTCGTGCGTGAAATGCGGGTGGCTGACGTGGAACCTTCGAGAATGTTCGGTGACGGATAGATATTAGCACGTGGTGACCAGTGCGAGACTAGCTTTGAACACGCGTGGTATGTAGTGACTTTAGTGTAAATAAATAATTTTGTGTGTGTAAATAAATATATAGTTAATTACTTTCTTAATTATAAGTGTTTAATTAGTGTAAAATTAAAGTTCTGTAATATTATAAGTGTATTTATCTATTATCTTCAATATAACTCTTAATTTGCATTTTTAAAATAAATTATTTCACGAACCCTAACGATAAAATCGTTACACTGGTGTCAGAAGTGGGATTATTTACGTATTTTAAGAGTTGTGGACTGTTTTAAATAGATAAATTCTAAACTGTCGAAATAAATAAATAAAATTATTTAATTTGTTTAAGTGTTAACTTTAAATTTGAGTGGTTTAAATAAATAAACTAATAATCATGGCTAAGTTATCTCAAATAAAGTTTGCCGATCTTAAAAATGAATTAGAAGAACGTGATTTGGAAACAACGGGAACCAAAAGTGTACTTCAAGAAAGACTTCGAAAGGCTTTGATTGATGCTGGGGAGAATCCGGAAATTTATTTGTTCAACGCTGCAGTAGATTTTGCGAAAATTAATTCTTTGTTGCAAAATTTACAAGAAGAGATTGCTGAAAACTCTAGAAAATTTGAAGAAAATTCTAGAAGTTTAAAAGAAGAGATTGTTAAAAACTCTAGGAAATCCGAAGAAAATTCTAGAAGTTTAAAAGAAGAAATTGCTGAGAACTCTAGAAAATTCGAAGAAAGTTCTAGAAGTTTGAAAGAAGAGATCGCCGAAACTTCTAGAAAATTCGAAGAATATTCTATCGAAAATACTAGAATATGGGGAGAATCTTCTAAAAATTTACAAGAGCAGATTACCGAATGTTCCAGAAAACTGAAAGACTACTCTATGGAAAGTTCCAGCAAATTAGAAGAATATTCTGAAAATTTAAAACAGGAAGTGCAAGCACAAGTAAGTGAACAAATATCTGTGCTACAAAGTCGGCTATCTAGCTTGAGTCCTGCATCAGTAGTAGTAGACAATAACGGCGCAACTAGAATGAAGATAAAAGCGCCCACTTTCGACGGCAAAATATCGTGGTCTACTTATTATAAACAATTCGAAGCTGCTGCAATGGCCAATGGATGGACAGAAGAGGAGAAAGCAGTCTCGCTGACTATTGCTTTACGAGGGGATGCTGTAAATATTTTGCAAGCAATACCAGCGGGTCAGCAGAAAGATTATAAGCTCCTAGTTTCACGGCTGGAGATGAGATATGGTGACGCTCATCTTGAACAAGTATACCAGGCGCAAATCAAGAGTCGTATCCAACGATCTGGAGAGAGTCTGCAGGAATTTGAGTCCGATGTGGCACGGTTGATACGGTTGGCGTATCCTACAGCACCTGACAGTTTCGTGGAAAATTTTGCTGTGCAGATGTTTATTGATGGCCTCAAGGATACTGAAACTCAACAGTCACTGCGTTTAGCTCGGCCAAAGAGCTTAGATGTCGCATTAGCTCATGCACTGGAGTACGAAGCAGCCAAACAAGCTTCGCGAGGACATCATCGTGTGCGGGCAGCAACTGAAGAACCTAATCACAGAAATGAAGACTTCGAGGACATCATCCGCAGAATACTACGTGAGAGAGGGCCAAGAGACCGGCGCTTACGTTGTTAGAATTGCGGGGAATTAGGACATCTGCGACGTAACTGCAAAAATCCCGCCAAGAAGGAAGAGCCGTCGGAAAACTAAAGCAAGTTGGCATGGAGGGGCGATCGTCGACTTCAAGAACTTTAGCCCCAGTTGTTACCATTAACAACACGTCTCTAGGTGACATGAGCAGCCTGTACGTCGACGGCAATGTCAACAATGAAGAAATTCCATTTCTAGTAGATACCGGCGCGTCGAAAACTATTATTCGGCCAGAATTAATTAAAAGTTACCTGAAGACGTCTCCTTCGACAGTGCGTTTGCGAACTGCAACGGGTGAGGTAATTACTACCTACGGAAAAACAGAAGTGAATATCAGCATCGGCAAACGAAAATAAAACATCAAGTAATACTGGCTGACATCTCTGATAAATTCATCTTGGGAATGGATCTTCTGAAGAAGTTTGGTGCCACATTAGATTTGAAGAATGGTGTCTTGAAAGTCGGCGATGAAGAATTCCCATTCCATGAACTACAAGAAGTAACCGTGCGCGTAATATCGGCAGAAGAAGTCACAATACCAGCCCAGTGCGAGATGATTGTAAAGGCACATTTAGAGGGACCAAGGAGGGAGGGAAGCCTACGATTTATAGAAGGAATTGACGACGCGGAAGCCAACCAAAGAATTCTAATAGGAAGAGTTCTTGTTAAAGCCCGAGATGTGATTCCTGTTAGAGTTATGAATGTTAATTCCTGGCCGATAACTCTAAAGAAGAATGCTGTGATTGGGCAAGGTGCACCTGCGTCGTCAGTTATTTGTGGTATTCGTATTACCACTGAAGCTTCCAAAAGAAAATGTCCTCAAGAGCTACTGGACATGATTCTAAAATCGTGCCAGGTTTCCGACGAATCCAAATTAGAGGAAATAAAAAAATGCTGATTGAATACCAAGACATCTTCGCTCTGAACGACGATCAGAAGGGTAAAACAAACATCGTTACCCATAAAATTAATACCGGAACAGCTCAGCCAATACGTCAGTACCCCAGAAGACTTCCATTGGCAAAACGAGAAGAAGCTGAGAAATTTATAACCGATATGGCTAAGCAAAAGGTAATTGAACAATCATGCAGTCCGTGGGCATCTCCGGTTGTCCTTGTTAAGAAGAAAGATGGCTCAACCAGGTTCTGCGTCGATTATCGTCAATTGAACGCAGTCACAAAGAAAGACAGTTACTCTTTACCAAGAATTGACGATACTTTAGACACTTTGTCCGGCTCACTTTGGTTTTCAACACTGGACCTGAAGAGTAGATATTGGCAAGTAGAAATGGAATCCGAAGACCGAGACAGCGTTTACAATAGGATCAGGATTGTGGCAGTTTAAGGTCATGCCTTTTGGCCTGTGTAACGCTCCTGCCACGTTTGAGCGACTGATGGAAGCAGTTCTGAAAGGATTAACCTGGCAGACGTGTTTAGTTTACCTAGACGACGTGATTGTGGTTGGCAAATCTTTTGAAGAGCACTTAAAGAATCTTAAAGAATTGTTTCAGAGATTACGCAATGCTCATCTGAAACTGAGTCCAAAAAATGTCACATCTTTCAACAGGAAGTAAAATACTTGGGACACGTCGTGTCAAGAAATGGTGTGGCTGTTGATCCTGACAAAACGCGAGCCGTTCACGAGTGGTCGATTCCAAAGGACAAGCACGAAGTCCGTAGTTTTCTCGGCCTGTGTACCTACTACCGGCGATTCGTACTTGGATTCGCTAATATTGCAAAGCCATTGAATAAACTAACAGAAGACGGCTGTGAACATAAATGGACTGAAGAGTGTCAACATGCTTTTGACCAACTAAAACAAGCCCTGACTACAGCACCAATCTTAAGTTACCCACAAAAAGAGGGAAATTTTATATTAGATACGGACGCGAGTAACAATGCCATAGGAGGCGTGCTCTCTCAGGTACAAAATGGACAGGAGAAAGTAATTGGATTTTTCAGTAAAGTACTGTCAAAACCTGAACGGAATTACTGTGTAACACGAAGAGAGCTGCTAGCCTTTGTAAAAGCTACCGAACATTTTTACAAGTACCTCTATGGCAGGAAGTTCCTCTTGAGAACCGACCGTGCAGCCTTGAAGTGGCTATTACAATTCCGGAATCCAGAAGGTCAAGTTGCACGTTGGATTGAACGATTACAGGGTTACGACTTCGACACTGAACATCGTGCGGGAACCGCTCATCGCAACGCAGACGCTTTATCTAGAAGACCGTGTCCAGATACCTGCACGCATTGTTCACGGTTAGAAGAAAGAGTTTGTGAAGTACGCAGAACGATGGTGGTTGACGACCAGTGGCAACCGGAAGAAGTCATAAAAGCACAAGAGGCCGACCCGGACTTGAAAATTGTGATAAACTGGAAGAGACAAAGAGATAAACCGTCCTGGGAAGAAGTTAGCTCACTTAATCCAGTGGTAAAAGCATATTGGGCTCAGTGGGACTCCTTGAATTTGGAAAATGGTCTTCTCATGAGAACCTGGGAGAACGTCGAGGGCACAGAAACAAAATCTCAATTGTTGGTGCCACGCAGTAAAGTGCCAGAAGTTCTACGTCATCTTCATGACGGAACATCAGGGGGGCATTTTGGAATAAAGAAGACGTTGGAAAAGGTTCGGGAACGGTTCTATTGGCTGAACTGTAAAGAAGACGTTAAGGAGTGGTGCCGCAAATGCGAGTTGTGTGCAGCAGGCAACGGCCCTATGGGAAAAAGGAAAGCACCAATGAGAAAATACAACGTGGGCAGCCCAATGGAAAGAGTAGCGATCGACATTGCTGGTCCATTCCCGGAATCACATAACGGAAATAAATATATCCTGGTGGCAATGGACTATTTCACTAAATGGACTGAAGCATACGCATTGCCGAACCAAGAAGCTTCTACTGTCGCCGAGGTATTGGTCAAAGAATTTTTCAGCCGTTTTGGTGTACCTTTGGAAATCCATTCCGACCAAGGGAGAAATTTTGAATCGGCCCTATTCCAAGATGTGTGCAAAATTAACAAAACCAGAACAACGCGTCTCCATCCCCAGTCTGACGGTATGGTGGAGAGAATGAATCGAACAATGGGAAAATACCTCTCGAAAGTAGTTTCAGAACACCAAAGAGACTGGGATCAGTATATCCATCTATTCTTAATGGCTTACCGATCTGCTGTGAACGAAACTACAGGCCAAACTCCGGCCTGCGTTATATTCGGACGAGAGATACCATTACCGTGTGATCTCCAATTTGGAAATAAACCTTCAGAGGAGTATATTGCTGGGGATGATTTTGTCTCTCATCTTAAGACAAAATTAGGTGCGATACATGACCTAGTGCGTAATAACATCCAGATTGCAAGCGACCGAATGAAAGATCAGTATAACATTAAGGCCAAAGATGGAATCTTAGCACCTGGAAATTTAGTCTGGCTTTATAATCCGCAGAGACGTCGCGGTTTATCTCCAAAATTTCAAAGACAGTGGGAAGGCCCGTATGAAATTATTGACAAGATAAATGATGTAATTTACAGAATTAAAAAAACACCAAATAGCAAGCCAAAAGTGGTACATTCCAACCGTCTTGCTCCATATGCTGGTACCAACAATCAACCTTCAAATGATCGAAGAATTACACGTATCGTGGAACGATCAAGATCACCTGAAAGCCAGCTGAACTTTAAAAATTTTATGAGTAAATATGCCAGTAATAGAAAAGCTAGATTCGGTGTAACGACCGAAGTTCAACAAGACTTATTCAAAGTTCCGAAAGATGTTTCAATGGCACATTGTGTTGCACAAGATCTCCGTATGGCTAAGGGGATAGCCAGTGTGTTTAGAAAGAAATTTGGTCGACTGGACGAGCTTTTTGAACAACACCCTAAAGTAGATAAAACTCTTCGGCTGCAAGACGAAGGACGACGTTCTTTGTACTACCAGGTGACAAAAAGACTATCCCACCACAAACCGACTTATCGTGATATGTGGCAAGCCATATCCGACATGAAGAAAGACTTGATTCATCGAGGTATTACGAAGCTCGCTATTCCGAAAATAGGGTGTGGTTTAGACAAATTGGACTGGAGGATAGTAAGGAATATGTTGGAAGTTCTCTTTCTAGGAACAGAGGTACAAATCAAAGTATGCTGCTTCAACTTCCTGAAAGATCATCATGCAGAGAAAACAGTCCCCTGCTATTTCCATCAAAATGGGATCTGCAAGAATGGAGACAGATGCCGATTTCTACACGATCCATTCTACAGAAATCGAGGATGATTCTTGTTCTGGGACAGCACATACCTAAGAGGGGGGAAGTGTAACGAACTAGGTAGCCAGCAACTCGTGCGTGAAATGCGGGTGGCTGACGTGGAACCTTCGAGAATGTTCGGTGACGGATCGATATTAGCACGTGGTGACCAGTGCGAGACTAGCTTTGAACACGCGTGGTATGTAGTGACTTTAGTGTAAATAAATAATTCTGTGTGCGTAAATAAAGATATAGTTAATTACTTTCTTAATTATAAGTGTTTAATTAGTGTAAAATTTAAGTTCTGTAATATTATAAGTGTATTTATCTATTATCTTCAATATAACTCTTAATTTGCATTTTTAAAATAAATTATTTCACGAACCCTAACGATAAAATCGTTACAATATTTATGTTTCTGTCGTGTATAATGGCTATTGTTGGTGAAATCAAGATAAAATTGCTGTTTTAATCATGCAAAATAACGTCGTTTTCAAGTATTTAAACAGTCATATTCATGTATATGTCGTGTGTAGTAGCTTATGTTTGCAAAATAAAGATAAAATAGCTGTTTTTAGCTTGCAAAAACATACAAAATGCTGTTTTCAAGCATTTAAACTGCCATATTCATGTTTTTGTCCTGTATAATGGCTAATGTTTGTGAAATCAAGATAAAAATTCTGTTTTAAGCTTGCAAAAACATACAAAACGCTGTTTTCAAGTATTTAAACTGTCATATTCATGCATCTGTCGTGTATAATGGTTAATGTTGGTGAAATGAAGATAAAAATGCTGTTTTAAGCATGTAAAAACATACAAATCAAGTATTTAAACTGTCATATTTAAACTGTCATATTCATGTATACGTCGTGTGTAATGGCTTATGTTTGAAAAATAAGGAAAAAATAGCTGTTTTCAACTTGCAAAAACATACAAAATGCTGTTGTCAAGAATTTAATCTGTCTTATTCATGTATCTGTCGTGTATAATGGCTAATGTTAGTGAAATCAAGATAAAATTGCTGTTTTAATCTTGCAAAAACTTACAAAACGCTGTTTTCTATTATTCAAACTGTCATATTCATGTTTCTGTCCTGTATAATGGCTAATGTTGGTGAAATCAATATAAAATTGCTGTTTTAAGCATGCAAAAGCATACAAAACGCCGTTTTCAAGTATTTAAACTGTCATATTCATGTATATGTCGTGTGTAATGGCTTATGTTTGCAAAATCAAGATAAAATAGCTGTTTTCAGATCCCAAAAACATAAAAAAAAATGCTGTTTTCAAGTATTTAAATTGTCATATTCATGTTTCTGTCATGTATAATAGCAAATGTTAGTGAAATCAAGATAAATTTGCTGTTTTAAGCTTGCAAAAACATACAAAGCGCTGTTTTCAAGTATATAAACTGTCATATTCATGTTACTGTCCTGTATGATGGCTAATGTTGGTGAAATCAAAACAAAATTGCTGTTTTAAGCATGCAAAAGCATACAAAATGCCGTTTTCAAGTATTTAAACTGTAATATTCAAGTATATGTCGTGTGTAGTGACTTATGTTTGCAAAATCAAGATAAAATAGCTGTTTTTAGCTTGCAAATACATACAAAATGCTGTGTTTAAGTATTTAAAATATCATATTCATGTTTCTGTAGTGTATAATGGCTATTGTTGGTGAAATCAATATAAAATTGCTGTTTTTACCATGCAAAATCATACAAAACGTCGTTTTCAAGTATTTAAACTGTCATATTCATGTATATGTCATGTGTAGTGGCTTATGTTTGCAAAATCAAGGTAAAATAGCTGTTTTTAGCTTGCAAAAACATACAAAATGCTGTTTTCAAGTATTTAAACTGTAATATTCATGTTTTTGTCATGTATAATAGCAAATGTTGGTGAAATCAAGATAAAGTTGCTGTTTTAAGCATGCAAAAGCATACAAAACGCCGTTTTCATATATTTAAACTGTCATATTCATGTATATGTCGCGTGTAATGGCTTATCTTTGCAAAATCAAGATAAAATAGCTGTTTTTAGGTTGCAAAAGCATACAAAATGCTGTTTTCAAGTATTTAAACTGTCATATTCATGTTTTTGTCCTGTATAATGGCTAATGTTTGTGAAATCAAGATAAAAATGCTGTTTTAAGCTTGCAAAAACATACAAAACGCTTTTTTCAAGTATTTAAACTGTCATATTCATGCATCTGTCGTGTATAATGGTTAATGTTGGTGAAATCAAGATAAAATTGCTGTTTTAAGCATGTAAAAACTTACAAATCAAGTATTTAAACTGTCATAATTAAACTATCATATTTATGTATACGTGTAATGGCTTATGTTTGAAAAATAAAGATAAAATAGCTGTTTTCAACTTGCAAAAACATACAAAATGCTGTTGTCAAGAATTTAATCTGTCATATTCATGTATCTGTCGTGTATAATGGCTAATATTAGTGAAATCAAGATAAAATTGTTGTTTTAATCTTGCAAAATCTTACAAAGCGCTGTTTTCTAGTATTCAAACTGTCATATTCATGTTTCTGTCCTGTATAATGGCTAATGTTGGTGAAATCAATATAAAATTGCTGTTTTAAGCATGCAAAAGCATACAAAACGCCGTTTTCAAATATTTAAACTGTCATATTCATGTATATGTCGTGTGTAGTGGCTTATGTTTGCAAAATCAAGATAAAATAGCTGTTTTTAGCTTGCGAAAACATACAAAATGCTGTCTTCAAGTATCTAAACTGTCATATTCATGTTTTTGTCCAGTATATTGGCTAATGTTTGTGAAATCAAGATAAAATAGCTGTTTCTGTCGTTTATAATGGCTAATGTTGGTGAAATCAAGATAATATTTCTGTTTAAAGCATGCAAAATTATACAAAACGCCGTTTTCAAGTATTTAAACTGTCATATTGATGTATATGTCGTGTGTAATGGCTTATGTTTGCAAAATCAATATAAAATAGCTGTTTTCAGCTTGCGAAAACATACAAACTGCTGTTTTCAAGTATTTAAACTGTCATATTCATGTTTCTGTCTAGTATAATGTCTCATGTTGGCGAAATCAAGATAAAATTGTTGTTTTAAGCATGCAAAAGCATACAGAACGCCGTTTTAAGTATATAAACTGTCATAATCATGTATATGTCGTGTGAAATGGCTTATGTTTGCAAAATCAAAATAAAATAGCTGCTTTCAGCTTGCGAAAACATACAAAACGCTGTTTTCAAGTACTAAAACTGTCATATTCATGTTTCTGTCGTGTATAATTGTTAATGTTGGTGAAATCAAGATAAAATTGCTGTTTTAAGAATGCAATAGCATACAAAACGCCATTTACAAGTATTGAAACTATCATATTCATGTATATGTCGTGTTTAATGGCTTATGTTTGCAAAATCAAGATAAAATAGCTGTTTCCAGCTTGCAAAATCATACAAAATGCTGTTTTCAAGTATTTAAACTGTCTTATTGATGTTTCTGTCGTGTATAATGGCTAATGTTGGTGAAATCAAGATACAATTGCTGTTTTAAGCATGCAAAAGCATACAAAACGCCGTTATCAAGTATTTAAACTGTCATATACATGTATATTTCGTGTGTAATGGCTTATGTTTACAAAATCAAGATAAAATAGCTGTTTTCAGCTTGCAAAAACATACATAATGCTGTTTTCAAGTATTTAAACTGTCATATTCATGTTTCTGTAGTGTATAATGGCTATTTTTGGTAAAATCAGGATAAAATTGCTGTTTCACGCTTGCAAAAACATACAAAACGCTGTTTTCAAGTATTTAAACTGTCATATTCATGTTTCTGTCGTGTATAATGGTTAATGTTGATGAAATCAAGATAAAATTGCTGTTTTAAGCATGCAAAAACATACAAATCAAGTATTTAAACTGTCATATTTAAACTGTCATAATCATGTATATGTCGTGTGTAATGGCTTATGTTTGAAAAATAAAGATAAAATAGCTGTTTTCAACTTGAAAAAATATACAAAATGCTGTTTTGAAGAATATAAACTGTCATATTCATGTTTCTGTCGTGTATAATGGCTAACGGTAGTGAAATCAAGATAAAATTGCTGTTTTAATCTTGCAAAAACTTACAAAACGCTGTTTTCAAGTATTTAACTGTCATATTCATGTTTCTGTCCTGTATAAGGCTAATGTTGGTGAAATCAAGATAAAATTGCTGTTTAAAGCATGCAAAAGCAAACAAAACGCAGTTTTCAAGTATTAAAACTGTCATATTCATGTATATGTCGTGTGTAATGGCTTATGTTTGCAAAATCAAAATAAAATAGCTGTTTTCAGCTTCCAAAAACATAAAAAAAATGCTGTTTTCAAGTATTTAAATTGTCATATTTATGTTTCTGTCGCGTATAATAGCAAATGTTGGTGAAATCAAGACAAAATTGCTGTTTTAAGAATGCAATAGCATACAAAACGCCGTTTTCAAGTATTTAAACTGTCATATTCATGTATATGTCGTGTGTAATGGCTTATGTTTGCAAAATCAAGATAAAATAGCTGTTTTCAGCTTGCAAAATCATACAAAATGCTGTTTTCAAGTATTTAAACTGTTATATTGAAGTTTCTGTCGTGTATAATGGCTAATGTTGGTGAAGTCAAGATAAAATTGCTGTTTTAAGCATGCAAAAGCATACAAAACGCCGTTTTCAAGTATTTAAACTGTCATATATATGTATATTTCGTGTGTAATGGCTTATGTTTCCAAAAAAAATAAAATAGCTGGTTTCAGCTTGCAAAAACATACAAAACCCTGTTTTCAAGTATTTAAACTGCCATAATTATGTTTCTGTCGTGTATAATGGCTAATGTTGGTAAAATCAACGTAAAATTGCTGTTTTAAGCATGCAAAAGCATACAAAACGCCGTTTTCAAGTATTTAAACTGTCATATTCATGTATATAACGTGTGTAACGGTTTATGTTTGCAAAATCAAGATAAAATAGCTGTTTTCAGCTTCCAAAAACAAAAAAAAATGCTGTTTTCAAGTATTTAAATTGTCATATTCATGTTTCTGTCGCGTATAATAGCAAATGTTGGTGAAATCAAGATAAAATTGCTGTTTTAAGCATGCAAAATCATACAAAACGTCGTTTTCAAGTATTTAAACTGTCATATTCATGTATATGTCGTGTGTAGTGGCTTATGTTTGCAAAATCAAGATAAAATAGCTGTTTTTAGCTTGCAAAAACATACAAAATGCTGTTTTCAAGTATTTAAACTGTCATATTCATGTTTTTGTCCTGTATATTGGCTTGTGTTTGTGAAATCAACATAAAATTGCTGTTTTAAGCTTGCAAAAACATACAAAACACTGTTTTCAAGTATTTAAACTGTCACATTCATGTTTCTGTCGTGTATAATGGTTAATGTTGGTGAAATCAAGATAAAATTGCTGTTTTAAGCATGCAAAAACATACAAATCAAGTATTTTAACTGTCATATTTAAACTGTCATATTCATGTATATGTCGTGTGTAATGGCTTATGTTTGAAAAATAAAGATAAAATAGCTGTTTTCAACTTGCAAAAACATACAAAATGCTGTTTTCAAGAATTCAAACTGTCATATTCATGTTTCTGTCGTGTATAATGGCTAATGGTAATGAAATCAAGATAAAATTGCTGTTTTAATCTTGCAAAAACTTACAAAACGCTGTTTTCAAGTATTTAAACTGTCATATTCATGTTTCTGTCCTGTATTATGGCTAATGTTGGTGAAATCAAGATAAAATTGCTGTTTTAAGCATGCAAAAGCAAACAAAACGCCGTTTTCAAGTATTAAAACTGTCATATTCATGTATATGTCGTGTGTAATGGCTTATGTTTGCAAAATCAAGATAAAATAGCTATTTTCAGCTTGCAAAAACATACAAAATGCTGTTTTCAAGTATTTAAACTGACATATTCATGTTTCTGTCGTGTATAATGGCTAATGTTGGTGAAATCAAGATAATATTTCTGCTTTAAGCATGCAAAATTATACAAAACGCCGTTTTCAAGTATTTAAATTGTCATATTCATGTATATGTCGTGTGTAATGGCTCATGTTTGCAAAATCAAGATAAAATAGCTGTTTTCATCTTGCGAAAACATACAAAATGCTGTTTTCAAGTATTTAAACTGTCATATTCATGTTTCTGTCTTATATAATGTCTCATGTTTGCGAAATCAAGATAAAATTGTTGTTTTAAGCATGCAAAAGCATACAGAACGCCGTTTTAAGTAAATAAACTGTCATATTCATGTATATTTCGTGTGAAATGGCTTATGTTTGCAAAATCAAAATAAAATAGCTGCTTTCAGCTTGCGAAAACATACAAAACGCAGTTTTCAAGTACTTAAACTGTCATTTTCATGTTTCTGTCGTGTATAATTGTTAATGTTGGTGAAATCAAGATAAAATTGCTGTTTTAAGAATGCAATAGCATACAAAACGCCGTTTACAAGTATTTAAACTGTCATATTCATGTATATGTCGTGTGTAATGGCTTATGTTTACAAAATCAAGATAAAATAGCTGTTTTCAGCTTGCAAAATCATACAAAATGCTGTTTTCAAGTATTTAAACTGTCATATTGATGTTTCTGTCGTGTATAATGGCTAATGTTGGTGAAATCAAGATAAAATTGCTGTTTTAAGCATGCAAAAGCATACAAAACGCCGTTTTCAAGTATTTAAACTGTCATATACATGTATATTTCGTGTGTAGTGGCTTATGTTTGCAAAATCAAGATAAAATAGCTGTTTTCAGATTGCAAAAACATACAAAATGCTGTTTTCAAGTATTTAAACTGTCATATTCATGTTTCTGTAGTGTACAATGGCTAACGGTAGTGAAATCAAGATGAAATTGCTGTTTTAATCTTGCAAAAACTTACAAAACGCTGCTTTCAAGTATTTAAACTGTCATATTCATGTTTCTGTAGTGTATAATGGTTAATGTTGGTGAAATCAAGATAAAATTGCTGTTTTAAGCATGCAAGAACATACAAATCAAGTATTTAAACTGTCATATTTAAACTGTCATATTCATGTATATGTCGTGTGTAATGGCTTATGTTTGAAAAATAAAGATAATATAGCTGTTTTCAACTTGAAAAAACATACAAAATGCTGTTTTGAAGAATTTAAACTGTCATATTCATGTTTCTGTCGTGTATAATGGCTAATGGTAGTGAAATCAACATAAAATTGCTGTTTTAATCTTGCAAAAACTTACAAAACGCTGTTTTCAAGTATTTAACTGTCATATTCATGTTTCTGTCCTGTATAATGGCTAATGTTGGTGAAATCAAGATAAAATTGCTGTTTAAAGCATGCAAAAGTAAACAAAACGCCGTTTTCAAGTATTAAAACTGTCATATTCATGTATATGTCGTGTGTAATGGCTTATGTTTGCAAAATCAAGATAAAATAGCTGTTTTCAGCTTGCAAAAACATACAAAATGCTGTTTTCAAGTATTTAAACTGTCATATTCAAGTTTCTGTCGTGTATAATGGTTAATGTTTGTGAAATCAACATAAAATTGCTGTTTTAAGCTTGCAAAAACATACAAAACACTGTTTTCAAGTATTTAAACTGTCATATTCATGTTTCTGTCGTGTATAATGGCTAATGGTAGTGAAATCAAGATAAAATTTCTGTTTTAATCTTGCAAAAACTTACAAAACGCTGTTTTCAAGTATTTAAACTGTCATATTCATGTTTCTGTCCTGTATAATAGCTAACGTTGCTGAAATCAAGATAAAACTGCTGTTTTAAGCATGCAAAAGCAAACAAAACGCCGTTTTCAAGTATTAAAACATTCATATTCATGTATATGTCGTGTGTAATGGCTTATGTTTGCAAAATCAAGATAAAATAGCTATTTTCAGCTTGCAAAAACATACAAAATGCTGTTTTCAAGTATTTAAACTGACATATTCATGTTTCTGTCGTGTATAATGGCTAATGTTGGTGAAATCAAGATAATATTTCTGTTTTAAGCATGCAAAATTATACAAAACGCCGTTTTCAAGTATTTAAACTGTCATATTGATGTATATGTCGTGTGTAATGGCTTATGTTTGCAAAATCAATATAAAATAGCTGTTTTCAGCTTGCGAAAACATACAAAATGTTGTTTTCAAGTATTTAAACCGTCATATTCATGTTTCTGTCTTATATAATGTCTCATGTTTGCGAAATCAAGATAAAATTGTTGTTTTAAGCATGCAAAAGCATACAGAACGCCGTTTTAAGTATATAAACTGTCATATTCATGTATATGTCGTGTGAAATGGCTTATGTTTGCAAAATCAAAATAAAATAGCTGCTGTCAGCTTGCGAAAACATACAAAACGCAGTTTTCAAGTACTAAAACTGTCATTTTCATGTTTCTGTCGTGTATAATTGTTAATGTTGGTGAAATCAAGATAAAATTGCTGTTTTAAGAATACAATAGCATACAAAACGCCGTTTTCAAGTATTTAAACTGTCATATTCATGTATATGTCGTGTGTAATGGCTTATGTTTACAAAATCAAGATAAAATAGCTGTTTTCAGCTTGCAAAATCATACAAAATGCTGTTTTCAAGTATTTAAACTGTCATATTGATGTTTCTGTCGTGTATAATGGCTAATGTTGGTGAAATCAAGATAAAATTGCTGTTTTAAGCATGCAAAAGCATACAAAACGCCGTTTTCAAGTATTTAAACTGTCATATACATGTATATTTCGTGTGTAGTGGCTTATGTTTGCAAAATCAAGATAAAATAGCTGTTTTCAGATTGCAAAAACATACAAAATGCTGTTTTCAAGTATTTAAACTGTCATATTCATGTTTCTGTAGTGTACAATGGCTAACGGTAGTGAAATCAAGATGAAATTGCTGTTTTAATCTTGCAAAAACTTACAAAACGCTGCTTTCAAGTATTTAAACTGTCATATTCATGTTTCTGTAGTGTATAATGGTTAATGTTGGTGAAATCAAGATAAAATTGCTGTTTTAAGCATGCAAGAACATACAAATCAAGTATTTAAACTGTCATATTTAAACTGTCATATTCATGTATATGTCGTGTGTAATGGCTTATGTTTGAAAAATAAAGATAATATAGCTGTTTTCAACTTGAAAAAACATACAAAATGCTGTTTTGAAGAATTTAAACTGTCATATTCATGTTTCTGTCGTGTATAATGGCTAATGGTAGTGAAATCAACATAAAATTGCTGTTTTAATCTTGCAAAAACTTACAAAACGCTGTTTTCAAGTATTTAACTGTCATATTCATGTTTCTGTCCTGTATAATGGCTAATGTTGGTGAAATCAAGATAAAATTGCTGTTTAAAGCATGCAAAAGTAAACAAAACGCCGTTTTCAAGTATTAAAACTGTCATATTCATGTATATGTCGTGTGTAATGGCTTATGTTTGCAAAATCAAGATAAAATAGCTGTTTTCAGCTTGCAAAAACATACAAAATGCTGTTTTCAAGTATTTAAACTGTCATATTCAAGTTTCTGTCGTGTATAATGGTTAATGTTTGTGAAATCAACATAAAATTGCTGTTTTAAGCTTGCAAAAACATACAAAACACTGTTTTCAAGTATTTAAACTGTCATATTCATGTTTCTGTCGTGTATAATGGCTAATGGTAGTGAAATCAAGATAAAATTTCTGTTTTAATCTTGCAAAAACTTACAAAACGCTGTTTTCAAGTATTTAAACTGTCATATTCATGTTTCTGTCCTGTATAATAGCTAACGTTGGTGAAATCAAGATAAAACTGCTGTTTTAAGCATGCAAAAGCAAACAAAACGCCGTTTTCAAGTATTAAAACAGTCATATTCATGTATATGTCGTGTGTAATGGCTTATGTTTGCAAAATCAAGATAAAATAGCTATTTTCAGCTTGCAAAAACATACAAAATGCTGTTTTCAAGTATTTAAACTGACATATTCATGTTTCTGTCGTGTATAATGGCTAATGTTGGTGAAATCAAGATAATATTTCTGTTTTAAGCATGCAAAATTATACAAAACGCCGTTTTCAAGTATTTAAACTGTCATATTGATGTATATGTCGTGTGTAATGGCTTATGTTTGCAAAATCAATATAAAATAGCTGTTTTCAGCTTGCGAAAACATACAAAATGTTGTTTTCAAGTATTTAAACCGTCATATTCATGTTTCTGTCTTATATAATGTCTCATGTTTGCGAAATCAAGATAAAATTGTTGTTTTAAGCATGCAAAAGCATACAGAACGCCGTTTTAAGTATATAAACTGTCATATTCATGTATATGTCGTGTGAAATGGCTTATGTTTGCAAAATCAAAATAAAATAGCTGCTGTCAGCTTGCGAAAACATACAAAACGCAGTTTTCAAGTACTAAAACTGTCATTTTCATGTTTCTGTCGTGTATAATTGTTAATGTTGGTGAAATCAAGATAAAATTGCTGTTTTAAGAATACAATAGCATACAAAACGCCGTTTTCAAGTATTTAAACTGTCATATTCATGTATATGTCGTGTGTAATGGCTTATGTTTACAAAATCAAGATAAAATAGCTGTTTTCAGCTTGCAAAATCATACAAAATTCTGTTTTCATGTATTTAAACTGTCATATTGATGTTTTTGTCGTGTATAATGGCTAATGTTGGTGAAATCAAGATAAAATTGCTGTTTTAAGCATGCAAAAGCATACAAAACGCCGTTTTCAAGTACTTAAACTGTCATATTCATGTATATGTCGTGTGTAATGGCTTATGTTTACAAAATCAAGATAAAATAGCTGTTTTCAGCTTGCAAAAACATACATAATGCTGTTTTCAAGTATTTAAACTGTCATATTCATGTTTCTGTAGTGTATAATGGCTATTTTTGGTAAAATCAGGATAAAATTGCTGTTTCACGCTTGCAAAAACATACAAAACGCTGTTTTCAAGTATTTAAACTGTCATATTCATGTTTCTGTCGTGTATAATGGTTAATGTTGATGAAATCAAGATAAAATTGCTGTTTTAAGCATGCAAAAACATACAAATCAAGTATTTAAACTGTCATATTTAAACTGTCATAATCATGTATATGTCGTGTGTAATGGCTTATGTTTGAAAAATAAAGATAAAATAGCTGTTTTCAACTTGAAAAAATATACAAAATGCTGTTTTGAAGAATTTAAACTGTCATATTCATGTTTCTGTCGTGTATAATGGCTAATGTTGGTGAAATCAACGTAAAATTGCTGTTTTAAGCATGCAAAAGCATACAAAACGCCGTTTTCAAGTGTTTAAACTGTCATATTCATGTATATAACGTGTGTAATGTTTTATGTTTGCAAAATCAAGATAAAATAGCTGTTTTCAGCTTCCAAAAACAAAAAAAAATGCTGTTTTCAAGTATTTAAATTGTCATATTCATGTTTCTGTCGCGTATAATAGCAAATGTTGGTGAAATCAAGATAAAATTGCTGTTTTAAGCATGCAAAATCATACAAAACGTCGTTTTCAAGTATTTAAACTGTCATATTCATGTATATGTCGTGTGTAGTGGCTTATGTTTGCAAAATCAAGATAAAATAGCTGTTTTTAGCTTGCAAAAACATACAAAATGCTGTTTTCAAGTATTTAAACTGTCATATTCATGTTTTTGTCCTGTATATTGGCTTGTGTTTGCAAAATCAAGATAAAATTGCTGTTTTAAGCTTGCAAAAACATACAAAACACTGTTTTCAAGTATTTAAACTGTCATATTCATGTTTCTGTCGTGTATAATGGTTAATGTTGGTGAAATCAAGATAAAATTGCTGTTTTAAGCATGCAAAAACATACAAATCAAGTATTTAAACTGTCATATTTAAACTGTCATATTCATGTATATGTCGTGTGTAATGGCTTATGTTTGAAAAATAAAGATAAAATAGCTGTTTTCAACTTGCAAAAACATACAAAATGCTGTTTTCAAGAATTCAAACTGTCATATTCATGTTTCTGTCATGTATAATGGCTAATGGTAATGAAATCAAGATAAAATTGCTGTTTTAATCTTGCAAAAACTTACAAACGCTGTTTTCAAGTATTTAAACTGTCATATTCATGTTTCTGTCCTGTATTATGGCTAATGTTGGTGAAATCAAGATAAAATTGCTGTTTTAAGCATGCAAAAGCAAACAAAACGCCGTTTTCAAGTATTAAAACTGTCATATTCATGTATATGTCGTGTGTAATGGCTTATGTTTGCAAAATCAAGATAAAATAGCTATTTTCAGCTTGCAAAAACATACAAAATGCTGTTTTCAAGTATTTAAACTGACATATTCATGTTTCTGTCGTGTATAATGGCTAATGTTGGTGAAATCAAGATAATATTTCTGCTTTAAGCATGCAAAATTATACAAAACGCCGTTTTCAAGTATTTAAATTGTCATATTCATGTATATGTCGTGTGTAATGGCTCATGTTTGCAAAATCAAGATAAAATAGCTGTTTTCATCTTGCGAAAACATACAAAATGCTGTTTTCAAGTATTTAAACTGTCATATTCATGTTTCTGTCTTATATAATCTCTCATGTTTGCGAAATCAAGATAAAATTGTTGTTTTAAGCATGCAAAAGCATACAGAACGCCGTTTTAAGTAAATAAACTGTCATATTCATGTATATGTCGTGTGAAATGGCTTATGTTTGCAAAATCAAAATAAAATAGCTGCTTTCAGCTTGCGAAAACATACAAAACGCAGTTTTCAAGTACTAAAACTGTCATTTTCATGTTTCTGTCGTGTATAATTGTTAATGTTGGTGAAATCAAGATAAAATTGCTGTTTTAAGCATGCAAAAGCATACAAAACGCCGTTTTCAAGTATTTAAACTGTCATATACATGTATATTTCGTGTGTAATGGCTTATGTTTCCAAAAAATAAATAAAATAGCTGGTTTCAGCTTGCAAAAACATACAAAACCCTGTTTTCAAGTATTTAAACTGCCATATTTATGTTTCTGTCGTGTATAATGGCAAATGTTGGTGAAATCAACGTAAAATTGCTGTTTTAAGCATGCAAAAGCATACAAAACGCCGTTTTCAAGTATTTAAACTGTCATATTCATGTATATGTCGTGTGTAATGGCTTATGTTTGCAAAATCAAGATAAAATAGCTGTTTTCAGCTTGCAAAAAACATACAAAATGCTGTTTTCAAGTATTTAAACTGTCATATTCATGTTTCTGTAGTGTACAATGGCTAACGGTAGTGAAATCAAGATGAAATTGCTGTTTTAATCTTGCAAAAACTTACAAAACGCTGCTTTCAAGTATTTAAACTGTCATATTCATGTTTCTGTCGTGTATAATGGTTAATGTTGGTGAAATCAAGATAAAATTGCTGTTTTAAGCATGCAAGAACATACAAATCAAGTATTTAAACTGTCATATTTAAACTGTCATATTCATGTATATGTCGTGTGTAATGGCTTATGTTTGAAAAATAAAGATAAAATAGCTGTTTTCAACTTGAAAAAACATACAAAATGCTGTTTTGAAGAATTTAAACTGTCATATTCATGTTTCTGTCGTGTATAATAGCTAATGGTAGTGAAATCAACATAAAATTGCTGTTTTAATCTTGCAAAAACTTACAAAACGCTGTTTTCAAGTATTTAACTGTCATATTCATGTTTCTGTCCTGTATAATGGCTAATGTTGGTGAAATCAAGATAAAATTGCTGTTTAAAGCATGCAAAAGTAAACAAAACGCCGTTTCCAAGTATTAAAACTGTCATATTCATGTATATGTCGTGTGTAATGGCTTATGTTTGCAAAATCAAGATAAAATAGCTGTTTTCAGCTACCAAAAACATAAAAAAATGCTGTTTTCAAGTATTTAAATTGTCATATTCATGTTTCTGTCGCGTATAATAGCAAATGTTGGTGAAATCAAGATAAAATTGCTGTTTTAAGAATGCAATAGCATACAAAACGCCGTTTTCAAGTATTTAAACTGTCATATTCATGTATATGTCGTGTGTAATGGCTTATGTTTGCAAAATCAAGATAAAATAGCTGTTTTCAGCTTCCAAAAACAAAAAAAAATGCTGTTTTCAAGTATTTAAACTGTCATATTCATGTTTCTGTCCTGTATATTGGCTTATGTTTGTGAAATCAACATAAAATTGCTGTTTTAAGCTTGCAAAAACATACAAAACACTGTTTTTATGTATTTAGACTGTCATATTCATGTTTCTGTCGTGTATTATGGTAAATGTTGGTGAAATCAAGATAAAATTGCTGTTTTAAGCATGCAAAAGCATGTGAAACGCCGTTTTCAAGTATTTAAACTCTCATATTCATGTATATGTCGTGTGTAATGGCTTATGTTTCAAAAAAAAAAATAAAATAGCTGGTTTCAGCTTGCAAAAACATACAAAACCCTGTTTTCAAGTATTTAAACTGTCATATTTATGTTTCTGTCGTGTATAATGGCTAATGTTGGTGAAATCAACGTAAAATTGCTGTTTTAAGCATGCAAAAGCATACAAAACGCCGTTTTCAAGTATTTAAACTGTCATATTCATGTATATGTCGTGTGTAATGGCTTATGTTTGCAAAATCAAGATAAAATAGCTGTTTTTAGCTTGCAAAAACATACAAAATGCTGTTTTCAAGTATTTAAACTGTCATATTCAAGTTTCTGTCGTGTATAATGGTTAATGTTTGTGAAATCAACATAAAATTGCTGTTTTAAGCTTGCAAAAACATACAAAACACTGTTTTCAAGTATTTAAACTGTCATATTCATGTTTCAGTCGTGTATAATGGCTAATGGTAGTGAAATCAAGATAAAATTTCTGTTTTAATCTTGCAAAAACTTACAAAACGCTGTTTTCAAGTATTTAAACTGTCATATTCATGTTTCTGTCCTGTATAATGGCTAATGTTGGTGAAATCAAGATAAAATTGCTGTTTTAAGCATGCAAAAGCAAACAAAACGCCGTTATCAAGTATTAAAACAGTCATATTCATGTCTATGTCGTGTGTAATGGCTTATGTTTGCAAAATCAAGATAAAATAGCTATTTTCAGCTTGAAAAAACATACAAAATGCTGTTTTCAAGTATTTAAACTGACATATTCATGTTTCTGTCGTGTATAATGGCTAATGTTGGTGAAATCAAGATAATATTTCTGTTTTAAGCATGCAAAATTATACAAAACGCCGTTTTCAAGTATTTAAACTGTCATATTGATGTATATGTCGTGTGTAATGGCTTATGTTTGCTAAATCAATATAAAATAGCTGTTTTCAGCTTGCGAAAACATACAAAATGTTGTTTTCAAGTATTTAAACTGTCATATTCATGTTTCTGTCTTATATAATGTCTCATGTTTGCGAAATCAAGATAAAATTGTTGTTTTAAGCATGCAAAAGCATACAGAACGCCGTTTTAAGTATATAAACTGTCATATTCATGTATATGTCGTGTGAAATGGCTTATGTTTGCAAAATCAAAATAAAATAGCTGCTTTCAGCTTGCGAGAACATACAAAACGCAGTTTTCAAGTACTAAAACTGTCATTTTCATGTTTCTGTCGTGTATAATTGTTAATGTTGGTGAAATCAAGATAAAATTGCTGTTTTAAGAATGCAATAGCATACAAAACGCCGTTTTCAAGTATTTAAACTGTCATATTCATGTATATGTCGTGTGTAATGGCTTATGTTTACAAAATCAAGATAAGATAGCTGTTTTCAGCTTGCAAAATCATACAAAATGCTGTTTTCATGTATTTAAACTGTCATATTGATGTTTTTGTCGTGTATAATGGCTAATGTTGGTGAAATCAAGATAAAATTGCTGTTTTAAGCATGCAAAAGCATACAAAACGCCGTTTTCAAGTACTTAAACTGTCATATTCATGTATATGTCGTGTGTAATGGCTTATGTTTACAAAATCAAGATAAAATAGCTGTTTTCAGCTTGCAAAAACATACATAATGCTGTTTTCAAGTAATTAAACTGTCATATTCATGTTTCTGTAGTGTATAATGGCTATTTTTGGTAAAATCAGGATAAAATTGCTGTTTCACGCTTGCAAAAACATACAAAACGCTGTTTTCAAGTATTTAAACTGTCATATTCATGTTTCTGTCGTGTATAATGGTTAATGTTGATGAAATCAAGATAAAATTGCTGTTTTAAGCATGCAAAAACATACAAATCAAGTATTTAAACTGTCATAATCATGTATATGTCGTGTGTAATGGCTTATGTTTGAAAAATAAAGATAAAATAGCTGTTTTCAACTTGAAAAAATATACAAAATGCTGTTTTGAAGAATTTAAACTGTCATATTCATGTTTCTGTCGTGTATAATGGCTAACGGTAGTGAAATCAAGATAAAATTGCTGTTTTAATCTTGCAAAAACTTACAAAACGCTGTTTTCAAGTAGTTAACTGTCATATTCATGTTTCTGTCCTGTATAATGGCTAATGTTGGTGAAATCAAGATAAAATTGCTGTTTAAAGCATGCAAAAGCAAACAAAACGCAGTTTTCAAGTATTAAAACTGTCATATTCATGTATATGTCGTGTGTAATGGCTTATGTTTGCAAAATCAAAATAAAATAGCTGTTTTCAGCTTCCAAAAACATAAAAAAATGCTGTTTTCAAGTATTTAAATTGTCATATTTATGTTTCTGTCGCGTATAATAGCAAATATTGGTGAAATCAAGACAAAATTGCTGTTTTAAGAATGCAATAGCATACAAAACGCCGTTTTCAAGTATTTAAACTGTCATATTCATGTATATGTCGTGTGTAATGGCTTATGTTTGCAAAATCAAGATAAAATAGCTGTTTTCAGCTTGCAAAATCATACAAAATGCTGTTTTCAAGTATTTAAACTGTCATATTGAAGTTTCTGTCGTGTATAATGGCTAATGTTGGTGAAGTCAAGATAAAATTGCTGTTTTAAGCATGCAAAAGCATACAAAACGCCGTTTTCAAGTATTTAAACTGTCATATACATGTATATTTCGTGTGTAATGGCTTATGTTTCCAAAAAAAATAAAATAGCTGGTTTCAGCTTGCAAAAACATACAAAACCCTGTTTTCAAGTATTTAAACTGCCATAATTATGTTTCTGTCGTGTATAATGGCTAATGTTGGTGAAATCAACGTAAAATTGCTGTTTTAAGCATGCAAAAGCATACAAAACGCCGTTTTCAAGTATTTAAACTGTCATATTCATGTATATAACGTGTGTAATGGTTTATGTTTGCAAAATCAAGATAAAATAGCTGTTTTCAGCTTCCAAAAACAAAAAAAAATGCTGTTTTCAAGTATTTAAATTGTCATATTCATGTTTCTGTCGCGTATAATAGCAAATGTTGGAGAAATCAAGATAAAATTGCTGTTTTAAGCATGCAAAATCATACAAAACGTCGTTTTCAAGTATTTAAACTGTCATATTCATGTTTCTGTCCTGTATTATGGCTAATGTTGGTGAAATCAAGATAAAATTGCTGTTTTAAGCATGCAAAAGCAAACAAAACGCCGTTTTCAAGTATTAAAACTGTCATATTCATGTATATGTCGTGTGTAATGGCTTATGTTTGCAAAATCAAGATAAAATAGCTATTTTCAGCTTGCAAAAAGATACAAAATGCTGTTTTCAAGTATTTAAACTGACATATTCATGTTTCTGTCGTGTATAATGGCTAATGTTGGTGAAATCAAGATAATATTTCTGCTTTAAGCATGCAAAATTATACAAAACGCCGTTTTCAAGTATTTAAATTGTCATATTCATGTATATGTCGTGTGTAATGGCTCATGTTTGCAAAATCAAGATAAAATAGCTGTTTTCATCTTGCGAAAACATACAAAATGCTGTTTTCAAGTATTTAAACTGTCATATTCATGTTTCTGTCTTATATAATGTCTCATGTTTGCGAAATCAAGATAAAATTGTTGTTTTAAGCATGCAAAAGCATACAGAACGCCGTTTTAAGTAAATAAACTGTCATATTCATGTATATGTCGTGTGAAATGGCTTATGTTTGCAAAGGCAAAATAAAATAGCTGCTTTCAGCTTGCGAAAACATACCAAACGCAGTTTTCAAGTACTAAAACTGTCATTTTCATGTTTCTGTCGTGTATAATTGTTAATGTTGGTGAAATCAAGATAAAATTGCTGTTTTAAGAATGCAATAGCATACAAAACGCCGTTTTCAAGTATTTAAACTGTCATATTCATGTATATGTCGTGTGTAATGGCTTATGTTTACAAAATCAAGATAAAATAGCTGTTTTCAGCTTGCAAAATCATACAAAATGCTGTTTTCAAGTATTTAAACTGTCATATTGATGTTTCTGTCGTGTATAATGGCTAATGTTGGTGAAATCAAGATAAAATTGCTGTTTTAAGCATGCAAAAGCATACAAAACGCCGTTTTCAAGTATTTAAACTGTCATATACATGTATATTTCGTGTGTAATGGCTTATGTTTCCAAAAAAAAAATAAAATAGCTGGTTTCAGCTTGCAAAAACATACAAAACCCTGTTTTCAAGTATTTAAACTGCCATATTTATGTTTCTGTCGTGTATAATGGCTAATGTTGGTGAAATCAACGTAAAATTGCTGTTTTAAGCATGCAAAAGCATACAAAACGCCGTTTTCAAGTATTTAAACTGTCATATTCATGTATATGTCGTGTGTAATGGCTTATGTTTGCAAAATCAAGATAAAATAGCTGTTTTCAGCTTGCAAAAACATACAAAATGCTGTTTTCAAGTATTTAAACTGTCATATCCATGTTTCTGTAGTGTACAATGGCTAACGGTAGTGAAATCAAGATGAAATTGCTGTTTTAATCTTGCAAAAACTTACAAAACGCTGCTTTCAAGTATTTAAACTGTCATATTCATGTTTCTGTCGTGTATAATGGTTAATGTTGGTGAAATCAAGATAAAATTGCTGTTTTAAGCATGCAAGAACATACAAATCAAGTATTTAAACTGTCATATTTAAACTGTCATATTCATGTATATGTCGTGTGTAATGGCTTATGTTTGAAAAATAAAGATAAAATAGCTGTTTTCAACTTGAAAAAACATACAAAATGCTGTTTTGAAGAATTTAAACTGTCATATTCATGTTTCTGTCGTGTACAATGGCTAATGGTAGTGAAATCAACATAAAATTGCTGTTTTAATCTTGCAAGAACTTACAAAACGCTGTTTTCAAGTATTTAACTGTCATATTCATGTTTCTGTCCTGTATAATGGCTAATGTTGGTGAAATCAAGATAAAATTGCTGTTTAAAGCATGCAAAAGTAAACAAAACGCCGTTTTCAAGTATTAAAACTGTCATATTCATGTATATGTCGTGTGTAATGGCTTATGTTTGCAAAATCAAGATAAAATAGCTGTTTTCAGCTACCAAAAACATAAAAAAATGCTGTTTTCAAGTATGTAAATTGTCATATTCATGTTTCTGTCGCGTATAATAGCAAATGTTGGTGAAATCAAGATAAAATTGCTGTTTTAAGAATGCAATAGCATACAAAACGCCGTTTTCAAGTATTTAAACTGTCATATTCATGTATATGTCAAGTGTAATGGCTTATGTTTGCAAAATCAAGATAAAATAGCTGTTTTCAGCTTGCAAAATCATACAAAATGCTGTTTTCAAGTACTTAAACTGTCATATTGATGTTTCTGTCGTGTATAATGGCTAATGTTGGTGAAATCAACGTAAAATTGCTGTTTAAAGCATGCAAAAGCATACAAAACGCCGTTTTCAAGTATTTAAACTGTCATATTCATGTATATGTCGTGTTTAATGGCTTATGTTTGCAAAATCAAAATAAAATAGCTGTTTTCAGCTTGCAAAATCATACAAAATGCTGTTTTCAAGTATTTAAACTGTCATATTGATGTTTCTGTCGTATATAATGGCTAATGTTGGTGAAGTCAAGATAAAATTGCTGTTTTAAGCATGCAAAAGCATACAAAACGCCGTTTTCAAGTATTTAAACTGTCATATTCATGTATATGTCGTGTGTAATGGCTTATGTTTGCAAAATCAAGATAAAATAGCTGTTTTTAGCTTGCAAAAACATACAAAATGCTGTTTTCAAGTATTTAAACTGTCATATTCATGTTTTTGTCCTGTATATTGGCTTATGTTTGTGAAATCAACATAAAATTGCTGTTTTAAGCTTGCAAAAACATACAAAACACTGTTTTTAAGTATTTAGACTGTCATATTCATGTTTCTGTCGTGTATATGGTAAATGTTGGTGAAATCAAGATAAAATTGCTGTTTTAAGCATGCAAAAGCATATGAAACGCCGTTTTCAAGTATTTAAACTCTCATATTCATGTATATGTCGTGTGTAATGGCTTATGTTTCAAAAAAAAAAAATAAAATAGCTGGTTTCAGCTTGCAAAAACATACAAAACCCTGTTTTCAAGTATTTAAACTGTCATATTTATGTTTCTGTCGTGTATAATGGCTAATGTTGGTGAAATCAACGTAAAATTGCTGTTTTAAGCATGCAAAAGCATACAAAACGCCGTTTTCAAGTATTTAAACTGTCATATTCATGTATATGTCGTGTGTAATGGCTTATGATTGCAAAATCAAGATAAAATAGCTGTTTTCAGCTTGCAAAAACATACAAAATGCTGTTTTCAAGTATTTAAACTGTCATATTCATGTTTCTGTCGTGTATAATGGCTAATGTTGGTAAAATCAAGATTAAATTGCTGTTTTAAGCATGCCAAAGCATACAAAACGTCGTTTTCAAGTATTTAAACTGTCATATTCATGTATATGTCGTGTGTAATGGCTTATGTTTGCAAAATCAAGATAAAATAGCTGTTTTCAGCTTGCAAAAACATACAGAATGCTGTTTCAAGTATTTAAACTGTCATATTCATGTTTCTGTCGTGTATAATGGCTAATGTTGGTGAAATCACGATAAAATTGCTGTTTTAAGCATGCCAAAGCATACAAAACGTCGTTTTCAAGTATTTAAACTATCATATTCATGTTTTTGTCGTGTATAATGGCTAATGATAGTGAAATCTAGAGAAAATTGCTGTTTTAAGCTTGCAAAAACATACAAAACGCTGTTTTCAAATATTTAAACTGTCATATTCATGTTTCTGTCGTGTATAATGGCTAATGCTGGTAAAATCTAGATAAAATTGCTGTTTTAAGCATGAAAAAGCATACAAAACGCCGTTTTCAAATATTTAAACTGTCATATTCATATATATGTCGTGTGTAATAGTTCATGTTTGCAAAATCAATATGAAATAGCTGTTTTCAGCTTGAATATCATACAAAATGCTGTTTTCAAGTATTTAAACTGTCATATTCATGTTTCTGTCGTGTATAATAGCTAATGTTGGTGAAATCAAGATAAAATTGCTGTTTTAAGCATGTAAAAGCAAACAAAACGCCGTTTTGAAGTATTGAAACTGTCATATTCATGTATATGTCGTGTGTAATGGCTTATGTTTGCAAAATCAAGATAAAATAGCTGTTTTCAGCTTGCAAAATCATACAAAATGCTGTTTTCAAGTATTTAAACTGTCATATTGATGTTTCTGTCGTGTATAATGGCTAATGTTGGTGAAATCAAGATAAAATTGCTGTTTTAAGCATGCAAAAGCATACAAAACGCCGTTTTCAAGTATTTAAACTGTCATATACATGTATATTTCGTGTGTAATGGCTTATGTTTCCAAAAAAAAAATAAAATAGCTGGTTTCAGCTTGCAAAAACATACAAAATGCTGTTTTCAAGTATTTAAACTGTCATATTCATGTTTCTGTAGTGTACAATGGCTAACGGTAGTGAAATCAAGATGAAATTGCTGTTTTAATCTTGCAAAAACTTACATAACGCTGCTTTCAAGTATTTAAACTGTCATATTCATGTTTCTGTCGTGTATAATAATTAATGTTGGTGAAATCAAGATAAAATTGCTGTTTTAAGCATGCAAGAACATACAAATCAAGTATTTAAACTGTCATATTTAAACTGTCATATTCATGTATATGTCGTGTGTAATGGCTTATGTTTGAAAAATAAAGATAAAATAGCTGTTTTCAACTTGAAAAAACATACAAAATGCTGTTTTGAAGAATTTAAACTGTCATATTCATGTTTCTGTCGTGTACAATGGCTAATGGTAGTGAAATCAACATAAAATTGCTGTTTTAATCTTGCAAAAACTTACAAAACGCTGTTTTCAAGTATTTAACTGTCATATTCATGTTTCTGTCCTGTATAATGGCTAATGTTGGTGAAATCAAGATAAAATTGCTGTTTAAAGCATGCAAAAGTAAACAAAACGCCGTTTTCAAGTATTAAAACTGTCATATTCATGTATATGTCGTGTGTAATGGCTTATGTTTGCAAAATCAAGATAAAATAGCTGTTTTCAGCTACCAAAAACATAAAAAAATGCTGTTTTCAAGTATTTAAATTGTCATATTCATGTTTCTGTCGCGTATAATAGCAAATGTTGGTGAAATCAAGATAAAATTGCTGTTTTAAGCATGCAAAATCATACAAAACGTCGTTTTCAAGTATTTAAACTGTCATATTCATGTATATGTCGTGTGTAGTGGCTTATGTTTGCAAAATCAAGATAAAATAGCTGTTTTTAGCTTGCAAAAACATACAAAATGCTGTTTTCAAGTATTTAAACTGTCATATTCATGTTTTTGTCCTGTATATTGGCTTATGTTTGTGAAATCAACATAAAATTGCTGTTTTAAGCTTGCAAAAACATACAAAACACTGTTTTTAAGTATTTAGACTGTCATATTCATGTTTCTGTCGTGTATTATGGTAAATGTTGGTGAAATCAAGATAAAATTGCTGTTTTAAGCATGCAAAAGCATATGAAACGCCGTTTTCAAGTATTTAAACTCTCATATTCATGTATATGTCGTGTGTAATGGCTTATGTTTCAAAAAAAAAATAAAATAGCTGGTTTCAGCTTGCAAAAACATACAAAACCCTGTTTTCAAGTATTTAAACTGTCATATTTATGTTTCTTTCGTGTATAATGGCTAATGTTGGTGAAATCAACGTAAAATTGCTGTTTTAAGCATGCAAAAGCATACAAAACGCCGTTTTCAAGTATTTAAACTGTCATATTCATGTATATGTCGTGTGTAATGGCTTATGTTTGCAAAATCAAGATAAAATAGCTGTTTTCAGCTTGCAAAAACATACAAAATGCTGTTTTCAAGTATTTAAACTGTCATATTCATGTTTCTGTCGTGTATAATGGCTAATGTTGGTAAAATCAAGATTAAATTGCTGTTTTAAGCATGCCAAAGCATACAAAACGTCGTTTTCAAGTATTTAAACTGTCATATTCATGTATATGTCGTGTGTAATGGCTTATGTTTGCAAAATCAAGATAAAATAGCTGTTTTCAGCTTGCAAAAACATACAGAATGCTGTTTCAAGTATTTAAACTGTCATATTCATGTTTCTGTCGTGTATAATGGCTAATGTTGGTGAAATCACGATAAAATTGCTGTTTTAAGCATGCCAAAGCATACAAAACGTCGTTTTCAAGTATATGAACTATCATATTCATGTTTTTGTCGTGTATAATGGCTAATGATAGTGAAATCTAGAGAAAATTGCTGTTTTAAGCTTGCAAAAACATACAAAACGCTGTTTTCAAATATTTAAACTGTCATATTCATGTTTCTGTCGTGTATAATGGCTAATGCTGGTAAAATCTAGATAAAATTGCTGTTTTAAGCATGAAAAAGCATACAAAACGCCGTTTTCAAATATTTAAACTGTCATATTCATATATATGTCGTGTGTAATAGTTTATGTTTGCAAAATCAATATGAAATAGCTGTTTTCAGCTTGAAAAAACATACAAAATGCTGTTTTCAAGTATTTAAACTGTCATATTCATGTTTCTGTCGTGTATAATAGCTAATGTTGGTGAAATCAAGATAAAATTGCTGTTTTAAGCATGTAAAAGCAAACAAAACGCCGTTTTGAAGTATTGAAACTGTCATATTCATGTATATGTCGTGTGTAATGGCTTATGTTTGCAAAGTCAATATAAAATAGCTGTTTTCAGCTTGCAAAAACATACAAAATGCTGTTTTCAAGTATTTTAACTGTCATATTCATGTTTCTGTTGTGTATAATAACTCATGTTGGTTAAATCAAGATAAAATTGCTGTTTTAATCATGCAAAAGCATACAAAACGCCATTTTCAAGTATTTAAACTGTCATATTCATGCATATGTCGTGTGTAATGGCTTATGTTTACAAAATCAAGATAAAATAGCTGTTTTCAGCTTGCAAAAACATACAGAATGCAGTTTTCAAGTATGTAAACTGTCATATTTATGTTTCTGTCGTGTATAATGGCTAATGTTGGTGAAATCAAGATAAAATTGCTGTTTTAAGCATGCCAAAACATACAAAACGCCGTTTTCAAGTATTTTAATTGTCATATTCATGTATATGTCGTGTGTAATGGCTTATGTTTGCAAAATCAAGATAAAATAGCTGTTTTCAGCTTGCAAAAACAAACAGAATGCAGTTTTCAAGTATTTAAAATGTAATATTCATGTTTCTGTCACGTATAATGGCTAATGTTGGTGAAATCAAGATAAAAATGCTGTTTCAAGCATGCCAAAGCATACAAAACGCCGTTTTCAAGTATTTAAGTTGTCATATTCATGTATATGTCGTGTGTAAATTAAGATAAAATAACTGTTTTCAGCTTGCAAAAACCTACAAAACTCTGTTTTCAACTATTCAAACTGATAAATTCATGTTTCTTTCGTTCGAAACGGTGGGTTTTTCTGAAATCACGATAAAACTGTTGTTTTAAACTAGCAAAACCAAGAAAACGCTGTTTTTAACAATCTAAACTGACGTATTTAAATGCTGTTTTAAACTTGCAAAAACATAGAAAACGCTGTTTTGAACTATCCAAAATGACAAATTCATGTTTCTTTCGTGCGAAACGGCGATTTATGAGAAATGACGATAAAATTGCTGTTTTAAACTTGCAAAAACATTAAAAACGCTGTATTCAACTATTCAAACTGACAAATTCATGTTTCTTTTGTGCGTAACGGCGATTTATGAGAAATGACGGTAAATTTCTGTTTTAAACTTGCAAAAACATAAAAAAACGCTGTTTTCAACTATTCAAACTAATAAATTCATGTTTCTTTCGTTCGAAACGGTGGATTTTTGTGAAATCACGATAAAACTGTTGTTTTAAACTAGCAAAACCAAGAAAACGCTGTTTTCAACAATCTAAACTGACGTATTTAATATGCTGTTTTAAACTTGCAAAAACATAGAAAACGCTGTTTTGAACTATCCAAACTGACAAATTCATGTTTCTTTCGTGCGAAACGGCGATTTATGAGAAATGGCGATAAAATTGCTATTTTAAACTTGCAAAAACATAGAAAAACGCTGTTTTCAACTATTCAAACTGATAATTTCATGTTTCTTTCGTTCGATACATTGAATTTTTGTGAAATCACGATAAATTTGCTGTTTTAAACTAGCAAAACCAAGAAAACACTGTTTTCAGCAATCTAAACTGACATATTTAAAATGCTGTTTTAAACTTGCAAAAATATAGAAAACGCTATTTAGAACTATCTAAACTGACAAATTCATGTTTCTTTCGTGCGAAACGGCAAAATGACTATAAGATTGCTATTTTAAACTTGCAAAAACATAGAAAAACGCTGTTTTCAACTATTCAAACTGATAAATTCATGTTTCTTTCGTTCGAAACGGTGGATTTTTGTGAAATCACGATAAAACTGTTGTTTTAAACAAGCAAAACCAAGAAAACGCTGTTTTCAACAATCTAAACTGACGTATTTAAAATGCTGTTTTAAACTTGCAAAAATATAGAAAACGCTGTTTTGAACTATCCAAACTGACAAATTCATGTTTCTTTCGTGCGAAACGGCGATTTATGAGAAATGACGATAAAATTGCTGTTTTAAACTTGCAAATACATAGAAAAAAGTTGTTTTCAACTATTCAAACTGATAAATTCATGTTTCTTTCGTTCGAAACGGTGGATTTTTGTGAAATCTCGATAAAACTGCTGTTTTAAACTAGCAAAACCAAGAAAACGCTGTTTTCACCAATCAAAACTGACGTATTTAAATGCTGTTTTAAACTTGCAAAAACATAGAAAACGCTGTTTTGAACTATCCAAACTGACAAATTCATGTTTCTTTCTTGAGAAACGGCGATTTATGAGTAATGACGATAAAATTGCTGTTTTAAACTTGCAAAAACATTGAAAAACGTTGTTTTTAACTATTTAAACTGATAAATTCATGTTTCTTTCGTGCGAAACCGCGATTTATGAGAAATGACAATAAGATTGCTGTTCTAAACTTGCAAAAACATAGAAAAACGCTGTTTTCAACTATTCAAACTGATAAATTCATATTTCTTTCGTTCGAAACGGTGGATTTTTGTGAAATCACGATAAAACTGTTGTTTTTAACTAGCAAAACCAAGAAAATGCTGTTTTCAACAATCTAAGCTGACTTATTTAAAATGCTGTTTTAAACTTGCAAAAACATAGAAAACGCTGTTTTCAACTATTCAAACTGATAAATTCATGTTTCTTTCGGGCGAAATGGCGATTTATGAGAAATGACGATAAAATTGCTGTTTTAAACTTGCAAATATTCGTTTGTGGACAACTAAGTGATAAACACGTGATAACAAGTGTAAATCAAAAAGTGTCAACACCTCGAAACAATATCAAGATAAACAAATAATGAGAAGCGGAGGACGTAGGTAAGGTAGAGTTCAATTTAACCTTAACAAAATCCTCCCCCATCCTACCCCTATTCCCCCTAAAATAATCAAAATATAAACCCTGCATGTTCATCTAACTCAATAGAGCCATCTATTATTCACTAGAACATCACAATCAGGCACCGCTGGCAACACGGGCGCCACACAGAACCAACATGAACTCATCCACAGTAATTAACCAAATTACCGACTCAACCAGTCAAAACAAACCTCAAACTCAAAAACTTTCTTTCGCAAATGTCACAAATTAAGACATCTTCCCAACAAAAGACCAGGCAATACTACTAAACTCTATAGATGGCATTAAAATCAAAGACTACACTATTGGAATCGGAAACATAGTAGGCCCAAAAAATGTTTTATTTTCCTCACGTATATCCAACAACCGTGTATGCATATACTTAAAATCAAAGAGCCATGTAGACGAGCTTTTAAAAAAACATGATTCAATGAAAATAGAACAACACAATATATACATCCGTAGACTAATCACTCCGGCAAAAAGGATTATACTTTCAAATGTGTGTCCCTCAATACCACATCACATCATCGAAAACCACCTAAAAGAACAAGGAATAAAATTAGTTTCACAAATGAACTTCCTGAGAGCCGGTATGCAAGAAAGCGATTACCAACATGTCCTGAGCTTCCGTAGACAAATATATATTGCACCAGACGACATCTCAAAAATAACGGAAAGTATACTAGTAAAATATGAAGAAATAGACTACAAAATATTTGTAACAGAAGACACTATTACATGTTTCATATGCAAAAAAGCAGGTCACAACAGCAACCAATGTAAAAATGCCCCCGAACCTGAAATGACCGTATTAGAACCAATAATTAATCCTTATAAAAAAAGGCCTTACTCGAATACAACCGAACCAGAAACCACATCAGAACCAGAAGCCCCACAATCAGGCAGCAAACAAACTAATAACAATAACAACGAAAGAAGCCAAATAAATAACAAAGAAATGTTCAAAAAACCAATACTAAAAAAGCAAAAACCTAACAATCCAATAGCCCACACCAACTTAGAAACCACGTTAAATCCACTAAAAAACGAAATGGAAAACAATCAAGATAAATATGCATTATCTTATAACGACCTAAAAGAATTCCTAGAAAATGCATGCGGATCAATAGACCCACTAGAAATATCACGAGACTATACAACAGACACTCCAAAACTTATAGAGTCACTAAATCTGCTCCACCCGCTCCTGGAAAATAGATTATTAAAAAGTAGATTCTCAAGACTACAGAGAAAGCTGAAACAACAATTAAAAGACCAACTAGAATCCAACCTATACTCCAGTCAAGAATCACTACTATCAGAATCTCAACAGAAATCTGACCAACAATGATATTACAGTGGAACAGTAACGGCATTCACTCCCACCGGGGTGAACTACAAATAATGATCACCGAATACAATCCAGAACTAATCTGCATTCAAGAAACTAGATTAAAACAGAATCAAAACCTCCAAATCTCAAATTACGACATATATCGCAAAGACAGAACAAATCAAAATATAGCTAGCGGCGGAGTGGCCATCTTTTCAAAAAATAACAATTACATTGAATAAATAAATATAAACACAAACCTAGAAGCAATCGCAATAAAAATCTTTACACCATTAAAAATGACAGTTTGCTGTTTATATCTCCCGCCAAGTATTAATATCCCTGAACAAGAAATTAAACAATTAATCAATCAACTACCAAAATCATATATCATAGTAGGAGATTTCAATGCGCACAACGCACTATGGGGTTCCAAAAAAACAAGCCAACGAGGAAAGGCAATAGAAAACATAGTGGACAACTTAGACTTAATAATATTAAACGATGGCTCTCCCACACACTTTTGCAGTAACACCGGCAACTTCTCTGCTATAGACTTGTCTATTTGTGACCCCCAAATCGCAGGCCATCTCCAATGGGAAACTATAGAAACTATTCAACACTAACCATCTACCCATAAAAATATCAACTTACGCCCAAAATTCACCAGAACTACATCCAGTGTACGCACGATGGAAAATAGAGAAAACTGATTGGAACCTTTACAAACAAGCTGCGAAAATAAAACAAACAAATATAAATCCCAATGAAAACGTTGATGATGTAATAAACACTATTACCGAAACGATAACAAACGCAGCAAACGTAGCAATAGGTAGAAAAGAAAAACGAAAACCGAAAAAACCGTTCCCTGGTGGAACCAACAATGTAAAATAGCAATATAGGAAAACAAAAAAGCCCTGTACAAATACAGAAAAAATAATGCTACACAAAATCTTATTGCCCTAAAAAGAACACAAGCCGTGCTCCGAAGAACAATATTACGAAGCAAAAAAGAATGTTGGGAAAAATTTGTACAAACTATAAATCCAAATACCCCACCATAAACTGTTTGGAATAAAATAAGGAAAATAAAAGGAGGAAAAATAATTCAAAGCACAACAATGTTAAAAGTAGGAGCAAAAAACATCACAAACCACCAGGACATAGCAAACACACTGGCACAAACGTTCGAAGAAAACTCCGCAGACATACGTCACACACCAGAGTTTATAAAATATAAGCATGCAGCCGAAAAGGAAAACACGATAACAGAAGACGAAGAAAACAATCCAATTAACGAACCATTCACTTACCTCGAACTACAATACGCTCTTAAGTCCATAAAAGGAAAAAGTAGCCCAAGACCAGACGCTATACCTTATGAACTTATAACGAATCTCCCTGAAGAAACATTAATATACTTATTAAACATATACAATTTTATATGGATCAACAACGTATATCCAAGTATATGGAGGAAAGTTATAACAATCCCCCTTTTAAAACCTAATAAATCAAAGCCAGACCCAGGAAACTACCGACCAATATCTCTCTCAAACTGTCTAAGCAAAATATTTCAAAAATTAGTAAACAAACGCCTCATCTGGTACTTGGAATCAAACCAATTACTATCAAACGTACAATGTGGATTCAGAGAAGGACGAAGCACAATCGATCAAATATTAACACTAGAAACATCAATCCAATATGCATTTAAAAATAAACAACACCTTATAGCGATATTTTTTGACATACAAAAAGCTTACGACACTACCTGGAGACACTACATCCTAAGATTACTGAAACAGTACAACTTAAAAGGGAACATTATGCACTATTGAAATAAAAACAATTTCTGGATTTCAGTCACAAATTAAAATTTTTTATTCCAACCTCTACCGGTTTCTACCCCACTTGGGTCTTCTTCAGGAGCTACAAATGGTTTTTTTCAATTAATTACAGAACAACAGAAAAATTAATTAATTGAAAAAAACCATTTGTAGCTCCTGAAGAAGACCCAAGTGGGGTAGAAACCGGTAGAGGTTGGAATAAAAAATTTTTAATTTGTGACTGAAATCCAGAAATTGTTTTTATTTCAATACAAATCACAGTCAAGAAGCGTACATATTATTATGCACTATATATCTAATTTTCTCAAAAACAGGAAATTCAGAGTGAAAACAAATGGATGCCAATCAACAGAAAAAACACAACAAAACGGTGTGCCGCAAGGGGAGATTTTAAGTGTAACACTGTTTCTAATAGCTATGAACGAAATTACTAAAGGAATACCAAATAATGTAGAAGTATCACTTTTTGCCGACGATCTTGTGATACACCACAAGGGAAAAAACATAAACACTATTAAAGAAAAACTGCAAGAAACGATCCAAACACTGGAAAACTGGTCTCAGAAAACAGGTTTCACGTTCTCTGTACAAAAAACTAACGCTGTACATTTCTGCAAAAAGAGAAAAGTATATGAACATCCTACACTGAAAATCAACGACATCTCAATAAAATATGTAGACACAATTAAATTTCTGGGCATAACTTTCGACACCAAACTAAAATGGACTGCACACATAACAAATCTCAAAAAAGTTTGTATGCAACGAATGAACCTAATGAAAACAATGGGGGACACAAAATGGGGAGCACATAGAGACAACTTAATCCACATATACAGAGCACTCATCCGATCCAAACTGGACTACGGCAGTATTGCATATTCCACAGCAAAACCCTCGCTACTAAAACCCTAGACACGATCCAAAACACAGCTCTCAGGATAGCTATAGGCGCATTTAGAACAAGCCCAATAAACAGTATCCATATCGCAGCAGGAGAGCATCCATTACACTACAGAAGAAAATCCTTTCACTCAGCTACATAACAAACCTATCCAAAAAACCTAACAATCCTGCATATAACAAATTCTTCTACAACAATACATTAAAGAATATAACCCCCCTGCAAGGTACAATATCCAAAGACTCCGAAGCCCTACAGATAAAGATTCACCCCGAAACACCAAACACTTTCCACAGCCACCCTCCTTGGACAAACAAGCAACCAAAATATATCCTAGAACTATCCCACTACAATAAAAATGAAACTCCACTTGAACTCTACCAAAGTTCCTTCAAAAAAATAGAAAAAGCACAAAAACACTCCAGATTCATATACACCGACGGCTCAAAAAGGAACAACAAAACTGGAGCAAGCATAGTTGCACAAGATACAATCAAGAAGATACGCCTCCCAGATCAATGCACCATATACACCGCAGAAGCATATGCCATAAAAGAAGCAACTGAATACATTGTTAACCATAACGAAGGGATAAAAAACTACGTCATATGTACAGACTCCAAAGGTACAATGGAGAGCATAAAAAATATCTATTCCAAAGATACCATAATACAAAAAATACAGTACAATATAAACACAGCAATCACAACACACAATAAAGAAGTATTTATGACATGGATCCCATCACACGCAGGAATCAAGGGCAACACAGATGCAGACGAAGCAGTCAAAATAGCAACCACAAAAGACACAATAACAAACGCATCAGTACCAATTGGAGATACGAAGCATGAAATTAAATTAAAAGTTAACAAACAATGGCAAACGGAATGGAACAACACCACAAATAACAAACTGAAAGACATAAAAACCGACATAAAAGCATGGACAGCCGTAGAACACAGAAAACACCAAACTATCCTAACAAGACTCAGAATTGGCCACACGCAGCTTACCCATAGTCACTTTTTGCAAAAAACCGACCCACCCACATGCGACACCTGCAACGTACCAGTAACGGTAAAGCACCTAGTGACAGAATGCCAGAAGTACAATCTAGCAAGATTAACAAACAACATCCCCCAAAATCTCACAACTGCACTCTCCAGTAACTCCTCCATACAAAATAACTTAAGCAAATACCTAACAGATATAGATGTAATAAACAAACTGTAAAACTAATGTACCATGGTACTAGTGACCTTAGCTGTCAAAGTACCTCAATTTAAAAAAAAACAAACTCTCATATTCATGTATATGTCGTGTGTAATGGCTTATGTTTGCAAAATCAAGATAAAATAGCTGTTTTCAGCTTCCAAAAACAAACAAAATGCTGTTTACAAGTATCTAAACTATCATATTCATGTTTCTGTCGTGTATAATGGCTAATGTTGGTGAAATCAAGAGAAAATTGCTGTTTTAAGCTAGCAAAAACATACAAAACGCTGTTTTCAAGTATTTAAACTGTCATATTCATGTTTTTGTCGTGTATAATGGCTAATGTTGGTTAAATCAATATAAAATTGCTGTTTTAAGAATGCAAAAGCATACAAAACACCGTTTTCAAGTATTTAAACTGTCATATTCATGTATATGTCGTGTGTAATGGCTTATGTTTGCAAAATTAACATAAAATAGCTGTTTTTATCTTGCAAAAACATACAGAATGAAGTTTTCAAGTATTTAAACTGTCATATTCATGGTTCTGTCGTGTATAATGGCTAATGTTGGTGAAATCAAGATAAAATTGCAGTTTTCAGCATGCAACAGCTTACAAAACGCCATTTTCAAGTATTTAAACTGTCATATTGCTGTATATGTCGTGTGTAACGGCTTATGTTTGCAAAATCAAGATAAAATAGCTGTTTTCAGCTTGCAAAAACATACAAAACGCTGTTTTCAAGTATTTAAACTGTCATATTAATGTTTCTGTCGTGTATAATGGCTAATGTTGGTGAAATCAAGATAAAATTGCTAATTTCGGCATGCAACAGCATACAAAACGCCATTCTCAAGTATTTAAACTGTCATATTCATGTATATGTCGTGTGGAATGGCTTATGTTTGCAAAATCAAAATAAAATAGCTGTTTTCAGCAAGCAAAAACATACAAAATGTTCATTTCAAGTATTTAAACTGTCATATTCATGTTTCTGTCGTGCATAATGGCTAATATTGGTGAAATCAAGATAAAAATGCTGTTTTAAGCATGCAAAAGCATACAAAACGGCGTTTTCAAGTATTTAAACTGTCACATTCATGTATATGTCGTGTGCAATGGCTTATGTTTGCAAAATCAAGATAGAATAGCTGTTTTCAGCTTCCAAAAACACACAAAATGCTGTTTACAAGTTTTTATACTATCATATTCATGTTTCTGTCGTGTAAAATGGCTATTGTTGGTGAAATCAAGAAAAAATTGCTGTTTTAAGCTAGCAAAAACATACAAAACGTTGTTTTCAAATATTTAAACTGACATTCATGTTTCTGTCGTGTATAATGGCTAATGTTGGTGAAATCAAGATAAAATTGCTGTTTTAAGCATGCAAAAGCATACAAAAAGCCGTTTTCAAGTATTTAAACTGTTATATTCAAGTATATGTCGCGTGTAATGGCTTATGTTTGCAAAATAAAGACAAAATAGCTGTTATCAGCTTTCAAAAACCTACATAACGCTGTTTTTAAGTATTTATATTTCTGTCGTGTATAATGGCTAATGTTGTTGAAATCAGAATAAAATTGCTGTTTTAAGCTTGCAAAAGCATACAAAACGCCGGTTTCAAGTATTTAAACTGTCATATTCATGTGTATGTTGTGTGTAATGACTTATGTTTGAAAAATCAAGATAAAATAGCTGTTTTCAGCTTGCAAAAACATACAAAACGCTGTTTCCAAGTATTTAAACTGTCATATTCATGTATATGTCGTGTGTCATTGCTTATGTTTGCAAAATCAAGATAAAATAGCTGTTTTCAGCTTGCAAAAACATACAAAATGCTGTTTTCAAGTATTTAAACTATCTTATTCATGTTTCTATCGTGTATAATGGCCAATGTTGGTGAAACCAAGATAAAAATGATGTTTTAAGCATGCAAAAGCATACAAAACGGCGTTCACAAGTTTTTAAACTGCAATATTCATGTATATGTCGTGTGTAATGGCTTATGTTTGCAAAATCAAGATAAAATAGCTGTTTTCAGCTTCCAAAAACATACAAAACGCTGTTTTCAAGTATTTATATTTCTGTCGTGTATAATAGCTAATGTTGGAGAAATCAGAATAAAATTGCTGTTTTAAGCTTGCAAAAGCATACAAAACGCTGTTTTCAAGTATTTATACTGTCATATTCATGTGTATGTTGTGTGTAATGACTTATGTTTGAAAAATCAAGATAAAATAGCTGTTTTCAGCTTGCAAAAACATACAAAACGCCGTTTTCAAGTTTTTAAACTGTCATATTCATGTATATGTCGTGCATAATGGCTAATGTTGGTGAAATCAAGATAAAATTGCTGTTTTAAGCATGCAAAAGCATACAAAAAGCCGTTTTCAAGTATTTAAACTGTCATATTCATATATATGTCGTGTGTAGTGGCTTATGTTTGCAAAATCAAGATAAAATATCTGTTTTCAGCTTGCAAAAACATACAAAATGTTGTTTTCAAGTATTTAAACTGTTATATTCATGTTTCTGTCGTGTATAATGGCTAATGTTGGGGAAATCAAGAAAAAATTGCTGTTTTAAGCTAGCAAAAACATACAAAACGCCGTTTTCATTTATGTAAACTAACATATTCATGTATATGTCGTGTGTAATGGCTAATGTTTGAAAATCAAGATAAAATAGCTGTTATCAGCTTGCAATAACATACAATACGCTGTTTATAAGTATTTAAACTGTCATATTCATGTTTCTGTCGTGTATAATTGCTAATGTTGGTGAAATCAAGATAATATTGCTGTTTTAAGCATGCAAAAGCATACAAAAAGCCGTTTTCAAGAATTTATACTGTCATATTCATATATATGTCGTGTGTAATGGCTTATGTTTGCAAAATTAAGATAAAATATCTGTTTTCAGCTTGAAAAAACATACAAAATATTGTTTTCAAGTATTTAAACTGTCATATTCATGTGTATGTTGTGTGTAATGACTTATGTTTGAAAAATCAAGATAAAATAGCTGTTCTCAGCTTGCAAAAACATACAAAACGCCGTTTTCAAGTATTTAAACTGTCATATTCATGTATATGTCGTGTGTAATGGCTTATGTTTGCAAAATCAAGATAAAATAGCTGTTTTTATCTTGCAAAAACATACAGAATGCAGTTTTCAAGTATTTAAACTGTCATATTCATGGTTCTGTCGTGTATAATGGCTAATGTTGGTGAAATCAAGATAAAATTGCTAATTTCAGCATGCAACAGCATAGAAAACGCCATTCTCAAGTATTTAAACTGTCATATTCATGTATATGTCGTGTGTAATGGCTTATGTTTGCAAAATCAAAATAAAATAGCTGTTTTCAGCAAGCAAAAACATACAAAATGCTCATTTCAAGTATTTAAACTGTCATATTCATGTTTCTGTCGTGCATAATGGCTAATGTTGGTGAAATCAAGATAAAATTGCTGTTTTAAGCTAGCAAAAACATACAAAACGCTGTTTTCAAATATTTAAACTGACATATTCATGTTTCTGTCGTGTATAATGGCTAATGTAGGTGAAATCAAGATAAAATTGCTGTTTTAAGCATGCAAAAGCATACAAAAAGCCGTTTTCAAGTATTTTAACTGTCATATTCATATATATGTCGTGTGTAATGGCTAATGTTTGCAAAATAAAGATAAAATAGCTGTTATCAGCTTGCAAAAACATACAAAATGTTGTTTTCAAGTATTTATATTTCTGTCGTGTATAATGGCTAATTGTAACGTTCCAATTTCGTCCTTTGATCCTATTTTCCAAATCCTAGAATATTATCCTTTCCTTCAATCTTTTCATTCTAACCTAAAAATATAGATTAACTTAGTAAAATAAAATCAGTAGTATTTCACAATCAAAATAACACCTGCCTTAGTTTTGTTTCCTCTTTCACCGTAACGTCATTTCATTTTGTAATTTTTATAAATTAACTTCACTTACTTAATTCTTTTGTTTGTAATTAATTTTGTTGTTGACATTTGTTAATTTAATTTGGTTCCTTGTTTTACCGTTGCCGCTTGAGCGCGCCACGTACTGTAGCGATATTTATTTAAAATAACCTTTGGTCAAAGATATTAGTTTTACATTTTAAATAGTTGCATTTATCCATTACCCTATCCTATTTCCTTGAAGTTGTGAATATTACAATCTTCGATTGTTGTGTTTGTATCTATTTTCTGAATTCGTTTTCTTCGTTTATTCCGCCCAAATTGAAGCAACCCTTCTTACTGGGATGCATTTCTTTCTTCGTGATTGGGTTATAATGTAAAAAAGCCCTTGGTTCGACGCAGCAATTTGATGCAAACCTATTAAATTTAATTAGTAAAATGCATGACAAAACTAGATTTTCCTTCAAGTAATTATGTTTAACGGTTTTTATCAGCCATTGTTTTGAGTACTTTCAACCTCGAAAGTAGTGCTATTCTTTTGAGAATTCAATTTTGTGATTTGCAATCAGTTTGCGTACATTTTGAAAACCATTGTTGGGATTCGAAGTAGCACCACTATTTGGAATTTGTTTGAGTATTTTGAATAATTCTACGGATTTATCCGGATTCAATTTCGAGCAAGATAACTCTCTACGCTTTAAAACCGCACAAGATCTCAGGTAAATTAATTTAAAACCCGTTTTGCTGCGAAGACCCGCCTTTTTACATTGGCCTAATTACAAATTTATTTTCAGGTTTTTTTTTCACGTTCTTTTTTTTTTACGTTTACGTTTACTTTTACGTTTACGTATATTTTTATTTTTGATATACGTTGAGTTTCCCTCGAAACTCATATGGTTCACCTATTCAACATCGTGAATTCGTATTCAACTTAACCATTACGAGTACGAATCATTCCATTGTCCATCTTGCGAATGACGTCACCTCGATTCGAGCATCGTTCCATCGCTACGAGCCTTGCGCCATCTTGGAAATCATTCGTCAGCGGATTGCCACTTCGGGAAGCTTCGAGCTCATCCGCCAACCGGCCTTCAGCCTCGACCGTAGCGCTGTTCACTGTCAACGTCTGGATCTCAGCTCAGCTAAGCGAACCATTTTATTTTCTCATTTATTTTGAACTGTTTATTATTATTTATGTTTGACGCTCAGCGTCCATTGACAGTTTATTACGTTAATTATTTTATGTTAATTTACTCACTGACTGTTAGGTCTAGTCAAGTGTTTCATATTGATTCACTAAATCACATTTGTTTGTGCGTTGATGCACGGTTAGTGTGTTGTTCGTGCGTCGTGCTAGTGATTAGGGCTGCGTCTGCTCTAATTTCGCGCTCGCGTCGCGTTCGCTGGTACCACCGAGCCGCCGTGATTTTATTATTAGCGCCTTTTGTTCATCTAGGCAACTACGCCAACTTAGCCGTCCTAGACACTACTGAAACACAACGACCCACTGCTTCAATTTACTTTCTTTTGTTTTTTTCTACATTCATTTTCCTCTTGACTAGATTTGTTACTGAGGCGTTTAATAGTTTGTTTAATATTCTGTATACTTACCTTGCCTTTCTTTAAATTAATATAGCTGTCAAGTTTACTCGTGAATGCGTAATATTATTTTGATTGCCATTTTCTCACCCCTTCCTAATCCGAGCTCGATTTATTCGTCGGTCAACGAAATTAGGTTGGACCGCTTGAGGCTCTGGCCGACTGGCGCCCTCAACAAGAACATTCCCCGACTCACCCCATCTTCACTGAGTTTAGCCGAGGTTCAACCCTTAAGATCCCGGGTTCGATATAGCAACATTGGCACGCCGAGTGCAAACACGTAGCATTTAAAAATTTTGGCAACCAACGCGTGGGGCTACGTAGCAAATTTTTTTTCGAACGTGAGGCCTTATATCACATATTCCGCATTGCACTATCGTACGTATAGAATTTGGCATTGTAGTTTTGACATCTGCAAGTTGTTTTATTTCGCGAGTAACTTTTGTTTCATAGTATTACATTCGTGAATATTCTTTTCTCTCTCTCTCATTCACTCTTGCTACCTTTATTTGTTTTATGAATTATTTGGTGGATATTTATTTAGAGAAATTAGTATTGTATTTAGTTGTGTTAGGATATATTTAGGGAAGTTAGTTTTTTTTTATCATATATTATATACAATGGAAGTTAGAATGGATGCCCATCGTCTACTTTCTGATGAACTCTCATATGAGTTATTGCTTCGCAACATTCCCCATGCAGGTAACGTGTCTGATAAACGAGCGAAACTCCGAGAAATTTTGCGTACTGAATATGTCAATAGTATCGATACAGAATCCTACGAACTGCCATTGGAATCGGCCAAAGAAGTTAGTATCTGTGAAAAGAAATTAAACGAATTAGGGATAGCGATAGATAACTTCAATACGGAAAATTACCAGAACGAGTATGCTAAACTAAGTACGCGTTTGACCCATGTTTTACTGCGATTAAAACGTATACGTGATCCAGATCATAAGAAAATTGTAGATTCACTAATTAAGCGAGTTGAGAAATATTTGTTTGACGCAAAATGTAAATTTTCGACACAAGCATCGGCAATCTTGATGGCTGAGCATGAGAAATCAATGCAGGAACCAGAGGAAGAACCACAAGTCCCGCATCACTCAAGTTTACTGGAGGAATCTCCTGAAAATCAAGCTACGGTACCTACTGTCCCAGAATATAATCAGTTAGCACAAGTGTTGGATCGTTTGACATCTGTTTTGACTCCACAAACCTCCCGAAATGACGCTAGCAATTCTTATTATCCGGTCCATAAGTGGAATGTGACTTATGATGGAGAGTCTAACGTTTCAAATTTTCTCGAGCGTGTGGAAGAGCTGCGTATAGCTCGTGCTGTAAAGAAAGAGCAATTATTTCAGTCAGCTGTAGAATTATTTACAGGGAAAGCACTCACCTGGTTTAGAGCAAAACGTGACAACCTCTACGATTGGGATGCATTAGTACAATCGTTAAGGGATACTTTTCTGCCCTGCGACTACGAATACAACCTTTGGGATGAAATTAGAAACAGAACTCAAGGCAATGAGGAAAAGGTATCAGTGTTTATTGCAAATATGGAAGGTCTGTTTAAGCGGCTACGAAAACGTCCTAAGGATACCGAGCGCATTGTGTATATTCGTCGAAATTTATTACCCTATTTACAGGTAGGATTAGGTCTGCATACAGTAGAATCAGTTGAGGAATTGGACACCATGTGTAGTCAACTGGAATCCATAAATACAAGAACTCAACAATTTAAAGCGCCACCGACGGTCAATCAATCATTAGAGACGGATCTCGCGTATCAACGACCACGTTCTCGTATTTCAGCAACCGAAGTATCGAATGCACGCGCAAATAACCGAAATGACTTACTTTGTTGGAACTGTCGCTCTCGTGGACATAAAGCGGTCGATTGTCGAGAATCGCGTAGAGTATATTGTTATAAATGTAGAGAAGTAGGAGTAATCTCGCGTAATTGTCCTAAGTGTCAGGGAAACGGAAACAGGAGGCATTAAACGGTCGCGTAAAGTCTCTTTCCGTGAAAGCGGCCAACTCAACACCCAACCAGTCAGAAAAACCAATCTTTCAACATACGTCAGTAATTCTGGACTATATTTTTTCGCATTTAGGTCGTGACGAAAGGCCATACCTGAAAGTATCTATTTTCGGCACAGACTTCATTGGTTTATTAGATTCAGGGGCATCTCGTTCTATTATTGGTGGTAAAGGATGGGAAATTATTAAGGAATTTAATTTAGATTTAGATATAAAAGATACACCGGATTGTCTTGTGGCTAACGGAGAGTCATGTTCAAGCATCGGTTCGTTGACAGCACCAGTACGTTTGCTGGACAAAATTAATTTAGTAGATTTTCTTGTCGTTCCTTCCGTAAATCATACTTTAATTTTAGGATTAGATTTCTGGCGAATTATGGGAATCGTCCCGGATTTGAAACGAGATGTTTGGTATTTTTCGGCCAGTGAACCTGTCTGCTCTATTTCGGAAACTCCACCTCCATGTAGTTTGACATTAGAACAACAAGTAATATTGGACAATTTTCTGGAAGAAAAATGGAAAGTTATGGGTTCTTCGTTAGGATGTACGCACCTGGTTTCACATGAAATCTTAGTAGACTCCCCGCCGATCAAACAACGGTATTACCCCGTTTCTCCAGTAATACAGCAGCACATCAATAATGAATTAGACAACATGTTAAAGGACGGTATCATAGAGCCATCTACGAGCCCATGGTCATCACCTATATTGATGGTACCAAAGAAAGACGGAACTTATCGTTTTTGCGTAGACTTTAGACGCGTTAATAAAGTCACAAAAAAGAATGCTTACCCTATACCATATGTGTCAGCTATTTTAGATAGATTACGTGGAGCTAAATATATCAGCTCACTCGATATTAAATCCGCCTACTGGCAGATTCCAGTCAAGCCAGAAAGTCGGGAAATTACTGCTTTCACCATCCCCGGTCGTGGATTATATCAATTCACCAGAATGCCTTTTGGTCTGACCAATGCACCAGCAACTTGGCAGAGATTGATTGACACAGTTCTCGGATGTGACCTGGAACCGTACGTATTCGTTTATTTGGACGATATTGTCGTCGTGTCTGAATCATTTTCTACTCACTTGGAAATTCTAGGAAAAATCTTTGATCGATTGATAAATGCAGGCTTAACTGTTAGTCGTGAGAAAAGTCATTTTTGTCGTCCCCAGATAAAGTATTTAGGCTATATTGTTGATCATTTAGGATTAAGAGTAGATCCGGAAAAAGTGGAGGCAATCTTGAATATACCAAGTCCTAAAACAGTTAAAGATGTTAGAAGTTTTCTAGGAATGGCATCTTGGTACAGGCGTTTCGTACCGAATTTTTCCACAGTAGTTTCACCCATATGTCGATTAATGAGAAAAGGTCAAAAATTTTCATGGACAAAAGAATGTCAGCTTTCCTTCAATAAGCTCAAAGAATGTTTGGTCTCAGCTCCAATTTTAACTTGCCCAGATTTTAGTCAACCCTTTGTTGTGCAAACTGACGCCAGTGCGTATGGTTTAGGCGCGGTGTTGACACAAACTTTAGGTGGAGAAGAACGTGTCATATGTTATTTGAGTCGCTCACTTTCAAAACAGGAGCAAAATTATCATACTACAGAACGTGAATGTCTCGCAGTGGTTTGGGCCCTAGAAAAATTACGTCCATACTTAGAAGGCATGAGCTTTACTGTAATTACCGATCACCATTCTTTGCAATGGTTGATGAACTTTAACCAGTCGACAGGCAAGTTGTGTCGCTGGGCTATTCGTCTGCAACAATTTGATTTTACGCTAGTACATCGGAAAGGAAAAGATCACCTAGTACCTGACTGTTTATCTCGTTCAGTTCCTGTAGCTGATGTTACGTTAGTTAGCCCTATTTGCTCAGATTCCACGGATAAATGGTATAACTCTATGAAGGAGAAAGTCCTAAAACAACGCAAAAAATATCAGTCATGGTGTGTAAATGAAAATGATAAAATGTTGTACAAATATATAAAATCGTCTATACCTGAACTTAGCGACGAGGAGGATCGCTGGAAATTAGTAGTGCCAAAAGAAAAACGTCAAGCAATTTTAGCTGAAGCTCATGATGCACCTACTTCTGGACATCCTGGAGTATCAAAAACATACAAGAAGTTGTGTCACAAATATTATTGGCCGAAAATGCGCGCTGATGTTTCAGCTTACATACGGAAGTGCGTCACATGTATTGAATGTAAAGCAGTGCAAAAAGCACCACCAGGTCTTATGGGGTCTGCTAAGCCACGGGTTTACCGACCTTTTCAATTGGTTAGTATGGATATAATGGGACCATTACCTCCATCATCTAACGGTCATCGTTTTATATTAGTAATATGTGATTACTATAGTAAGTATGTACTTACCTTTCCCTTGAGAAAATCCACCGCACAGGCAATAGTCAAACATGTTGAGAATGATCTATTTTATGGTGTACCACAGTCTATTATCTGTGATAATGGTGTACAATTTCGCAGCAAGGAGTTTCGTAACCTCTGTAGCAGTTACAAAACAAAAATACTTTATAATGCACTGTACCACCCGCAGAATAATCCCACCGAACGAGTTAATCGTGTAATTAAGTGTATGTTAGCTTCGTACGTGAAGGATAACCATCGAACTTGGGGAAAATATTTAGCTCGTATCACTTACGCTGTACGTACTCTGAGTCATGACGTCACAGGCTTCACGCCCTTTTTTGTGAACTTTGGACGTGAACACATTCTTTCTGGCGAGGAATATTCGCGTGTCGCAATTCAAGACGACGGAAAAGTCGAATATGCACGCGAAAATGTTAAAGAAATACGGCCTGATGGTTTTAAGAAAATTTATGTCGAGATCAGGAAACGCTTGGATCAGGCATATGTGCGTAATAGTGCGCAATATAATCTTCGACGCCGTCCAGCCCAGTTTCATGAAGGAGATAAAGTTTGGCGAAAAAATTTTCAGCTATCAAACGCAGCCGATTATTTTGCTCATAAACTCGCTCCAAAGTATGTTGGACCATTTACAGTACAACAGAAAATATCGGATCTGATTTATAAGCTTGTTGATGCAGAAGGAAGAGACCGGGGTACTTGGCATATAAAAGATTTAAAGAACGGACCACCTGCCGACGATACGGATAACGATTAGCTATTTATTTTGTTGTAGTTGTAGTTGTTGAGGTTAAATTGGGAATTTCACCTCACGGGAGCGAAGGGGGGATTTGTAACGTTCCAATTTCGTCCTTTGATCCTATTTTCCAAATCCTAGAATATTATCCTTTCCTTCAATCTTTTCATTCTAACCTAAAAATATAGATTAACTTAGTAAAATAAAATCAGTAGTATTTCACAATCAAAATAACACCTGCCTTAGTTTTGTTTCCTCTTTCACCGTAACGTCATTTCATTTTGTAATTTTTATAAATTAACTTCACTTACTTAATTCTTTTGTTTGTAATTAATTTTGTTGTTGACATTTGTTAATTTAATTTGGTTCCTTGTTTTACCGTTGCCGCTTGAGCGCGCCACGTACTGTAGCGATATTTATTTAAAATAACCTTTGGTCAAAGATATTAGTTTTACATTTTAAATAGTTGCATTTATCCATTACCCTATCCTATTTCCCTGAAGTTGTGAATATTACAATCTTCGATTGTTGTGTTTGTATCTATTTTCTGAATTCGTTTTCTTCGTTTATTCCGCCCAAATTGAAGCAACCCTTCTTACTGGGATGCATTTCTTTCTTCGTGATTGGGTTATAATGTAAAAAAGCCCTTGGTTCGACGCAGCAATTTGATGCAAACCTATTAAATTTAATTAGTAAAATGCATGACAAAACTAGATTTTCCTTCAAGTAATTATGTTTAACGGTTTTTATCAGCCATTGTTTTGAGTACTTTCAACCTCGAAAGTAGTGCTATTCTTTTGAGAATTCAATTTTGTGATTTGCAATCAGTTTGCGTACATTTTGAAAACCATTGTTGGGATTCGAAGTAGCACCACTATTTGGAATTTGTTTGAGTATTTTGAATAATTCTACGGATTTATCCGGATTCAATTTCGAGCAAGATAACTCTCTACGCTTTAAAACCGCACAAGATCTCAGGTAAATTAATTTAAAACCCGTTTTGCTGCGAAGACCCGCCTTTTTACATTGGCCTAATTACAAATTTATTTTCAGGTTTTTTTTTCACGTTCTTTTTTTTTACGTTTACGTTTGCTTTTACGTTTACGTATATTTTTATTTTTGATATACGTTGAGTTTCCCTCGAAACTCATATGGTTCACCTATTCAACATCGTGAATTCGTATTCAACTTAACCATTACGAGTACGAATCATTCCATTGTCCATCTTGCGAATGACGTCACCTCGATTCGAGCATCGTTCCATCGCTACGAGCCTTGCGCCATCTTGGAAATCATTCGTCAGCGGATTGCCACTTCGGGAAGCTTCGAGCTCATCCGCCAACCGGCCTTCAGCCTCGACCGTAGCGCTGTTCACTGTCAACGTCTGGATCTCAGCTCAGCTAAGCGAACCATTTTATTTTCTCATTTATTTTGAACTGTTTATTATTATTTATGTTTGACGCTCAGCGTCCATTGACAGTTTATTACGTTAATTATTTTATGTTAATTTACTCACTGACTGTTAGGTCTAGTCAAGTGTTTCATATTGATTCACTAAATCACATTTGTTTGTGCGTTGATGCACGGTTAGTGTGTTGTTCGTGCGTCGTGCTAGTGATTAGGGCTGCGTCTGCTCTAATTTCGCGCTCGCGTCGCGTTCGCTGGTACCACCGAGCCGCCGTGATTTTATTATTAGCGCCTTTTGTTCATCTAGGCAACTACGCCAACTTAGCCGTCCTAGACACTACTGAAACACAACGACCCACTGCTTCAATTTACTTTCTTTTGTTTTTTTCTACATTCATTTTCCTCTTGACTAGATTTGTTACTGAGGCGTTTAATAGTTTGTTTAATATTCTGTATACTTACCTTGCCTTTCTTTAAATTAATATAGCTGTCAAGTTTACTCGTGAATGCGTAATATTATTTTGATTGCCATTTTCTCACCCCTTCCTAATCCGAGCTCGATTTATTCGTCGGTCAACGAAATTAGGTTGGACCGCTTGAGGCTCTGGCCGACTGGCGCCCTCAACAAGAACATTCCCCGACTCACCCCATCTTCACTGAGTTTAGCCGAGGTTCAACCCTTAAGATCCCGGGTTCGATATAGCAACATTGGCACGCCGAGTGCAAACACGTAGCATAATGTTGTTGAAATCAGAATAAAATTGCTGTTTTAAGCTTGCAAAAGCATACAAAACGCTGGTTTCAAGTATTTAAACTGTCATATTCATGTGTATGTAGTGTGTAATGACTTATGTTTGAAAAATCAAGATAAAATAGCTGTTTTCATCTTGCAAAAACATACAAAACGCTGTTTCCAAGTATTTAAACTGTCATATTCATGTATATGTCGGGTGTTATTGCTTATGTTTGCAAAATCAAGATAAAATAGCTGTTTTCAGCTTCCAAAAACATACAAAACGCTGTTTTCAAGTATTTAAACTGTCATATTCATGTTTCTGTCGTGTATAATGGCTAATGTTGGTGAAATCAAGTAAAAATTGCAGTTTTCAGCATGCAACAGCATACAAAACGTCATTTTCAAGTATATAAACTGTCATATTTAGGTATATGTCGTGTGTAATGGCTTATGTTTGCAAAATCAAGATAAAATATCCGTTTTCAGCTTGCAAAAACATACAAAATGTTGTTTTCAAGTATTTAAACTGTTATATTTATGTTTCTGTCGTGTATAATGGCTAATGTTGGTGAAGTCACGATAAAATTGCTGTTTTAAGCAAGCAAAAGCGTACAAATTGCCGTTTTCAAGTATTTAAACTGTCATATTTATGTATATGTCGTGTGTAATGGCTTATGTTTGCAAAATCAAGATAAAATAGCTGTTATCAGCTTGCAAAAACATACAAAACGCTGTTTGCAAGTATTTAAACTGTCATATTCATGTTTCTGTCGTGTATTAATGCTAATGTTAGTGACATCAAGAGACAATTCCTGTTTTAAGCTTGCAAAAACATACAAAACGCCGTTTTCAAGTATTTAAACTGTCATATTCATGTGTATGTTGTGTGTAATAGCTAATATTGGTTAAATCAAGATAAAATTGCTGTTTTTAGCATTCAAAAACATACAAAACGCCGTTTTCAAGTATTAAAACTGTCATATTCATGTATATGTCGTGTGTAATGGCTTATATTTGCAAAATCAAGATAAAATAGCTGTTTTCAGCTTCCAAAAACATACAAAACGCTGTTTTCAAGTATTTAAACTGTCATATTCATGTTTCTGTCGTGTTTAATGGCTAATGTTGGTGAAATCAAGTAAAAATTGCAGTTTTCAGCATGCAACAGCATACAAAACGTCATTTTCAAGTATATAAACTGTCATATTTATGTATATGTCGTGTATAATGGCTTATGTTTGCAAAATCAAGATAAAATAGCTGTTTTCAGCTTCCAAAAACATGCAAAACGCTGTTTTCAAGTATTTAAACTGTCATATTCATGTTTCTGTCGTGTATAATGGCTAATGTTGGGGAAATCAAGAAAAAATTGCTGTTTTAAGCTAGCAAAAACATACAAAACGCTGTTTTCAAGTATTTAAACTGTCATATTAATGTTTCTGTCGTGTATAATGGCTAATGTTGGTGAAGTCAAGATAAAATTGCTGTTTAAAGCATGCAAAAGCATACAAAACGCCGTTTTCATTTATTTAAACTAACATATTCATGTATATGTCGTGTGTAATGGCTAATGTTTGAAAATCAAGATAAAATAGCTGTTATCAGCTTGCAATAACATACAATACGCTGTTTATAAGTATTTAAACTGTCATATTCATGTTTCTGTCGTGTATAATTGCTAATGTTGGTGAAATCAAGATAATATTGCTGTTTTAAGCATGCAAAAGCATACAAAAAGCCGTTTTCAAGAATTTATACTGTCATATTCATATATATGTCATGTGTAATGGCTTATGTTTGCAAAATTAAGATAAAATATCTGTTTTCAGCTTGAAAAAACATACAAAATGTTGTTTTCAAGTATTTAAACTGTCATATTCATGTGTATGTTGTGTGTAATGACTTATGTTTGAAAAATCAAGATAAAATAGCTGTTCTCAGCTTGCAAAAACATACAAAACGCCGTTTTCAAGTATTTAAACTGTCATATTCATGTATATGTCGTGTGTAATGGCTTATGTTTGCAAAATCAAGATAAAATAGCTGTTTTTATCTTTCAAAAACATACAGAATGCAGTTTTCAAGTATTTAAACTGTCATATTCATGGTTCTGTCGTGTATAATGGCTAATGTTGGGTGAAATCAAGATAAAATTGCTGTTTTCAGCATGCAACAGCTTACAAAACGCCATTTTCAAGTATTTAAACTGTCATATTCCTGTATATGTCGTGTGTAATGGCTTATGTTTGCAAAATCAAGATAAAATAGCTGTTTTCAGCATGCAAAAACATACAAAACGCTGTTTTCAAGTATTTAAACTGTCATATTCATGTTTCTGTCGTGTATAATGGCTAATGTTGGTGAAATCAAGATAAAATTGCTAATTTCAGCATGCAACAGCATACAAAACGCCATTCTCAAGTATTTAAACTGTCATATTCATGTATATGTCGTGTGTAATGGCTTATGTTTGCAAAATCAAAATAAAATAGCTGTTTTCAGCAAGAAAAAACATACAAAATGCTTATTTCAAGTATTTAAACTGTCATATTCATGTTTCTGTCGTGCATAATGCCTAATGTTGGTGAAATCAAGATAAAATTGCTGTTTTAAGCATGCAAAAGCATACAAAACGGCGTTTTCAAGTATTTAAACTGTCACATTCATGTATATGTCGTGTGCAATGGCTTATGTTTGCAAAATCAAGATAGAATAGCTGTTTTCAGCTTCCAAAAACACACAAAATGCTGTTTACAAGTTTTTATACTATCATATTCATGTTTCTGTCGTGTATAATGGCTACTGTTGGTGAAATCAAGAAAAAATTGCTGTTTTAAGCTAGCAAAAACATACAAAACGCTGTTTTCAAATATTTAAACTGACATATTCATGTTTCTGTCATGTATAATGGCTAATGTAGGTGAAATCAAGATAAAATTGCTGTTTTAAGCATGCAAAAGCATACACAAAGCCGTTTTCAAATATTTTAACTGTCATATTCATATATATGTCGTGTGTAATGGCTTATGTTTGCAAATTCAAGATAAAATATCTGTTTTTAGCTTGCAAAAACATACAAAATGTTGTTTTCAAGTATTTAAACTGTTATATTCATGTTTCTGTCGTGTATAATGGCTAATGTTGGTGAAGTCAAGATAAAATTGCTGTTTTAAGCATTCAAAAGCATACAAAACGCCGTTTTCAAGTATTTAAACTGTCATATTCATGTATATGTCGGGTGTAATGGCTTATGTTACAAAATCAAGATAAAATAGCTGTTATCAGCTTGCAAAAACATACAAAACGCTGTTTTCAAGTATTTAAACTGTTATATTCATGTTTCTGTCGTGTATAATGGCTAATGTTGGTGAAATCAAGTAAAAATTGTAGTTTTCAGCATGCAACAGCATACAAAACGTCATTTTCAAGTATATAAACTGTCATATTCAGGTATATGTCGTGTGTAATGGCTTATGTTTGCAAAATCAAGATAAAATATCCGTTTTCAGCTTGCAAAAACATACAAAATGTTGTTTTCAAGTATTTAAACTGTTATATTTATGTTTCTGTCGTGTATAATGGCTAATGTTGGTGAAGTCACGATAAAATTGCTGTTTTAAGCAAGCAAAAGCATACAAATTGCCGTTTTCAAGTATTTAAACTGTCATATTTATGTATATGTCGTGTGTAATGGCTTATGTTTGCAAAATCAAGATAAAATAGCTGTTATCAGCTTGCAAAAACATACAAAACGCTGTTTGCAAGTATTTAAACTGTCATATTCATGTTTCTGTCGTGTATAATGGCTAATGTTAGTGAAATCAAGAGACAATTCCTGTTTTAAGCTTGCAAAAACATACAAAACGCCGATTTCAAGTATTTAAACTGTCATATTCATGTGTATGTTGTGTGTAATGAGTTATGTTTGAAAAATTAAGATAAAATAGCTGTTTTCAGCTTGCAAAAACATACAAAACGCCGTTTTCAAGTATTTAAACTGTCATATTCATGTGTATGTTGTGTGTAATAGCTAATATTGGTTAAATCAAGATAAAATTGCTGTTTTTAGCATTCAAAAACATACAAAACGCCGTTTTCAAGTATTAAAACTGTCATATTCATGAGGTGCGTGAAGTTGGCACGTCATTGTTAATACAAATTTTGAAAAGTATCTAAAAAGTCTGTATTCCATTTGTATTCATTTGTGACCATGAAAAAAAATCAGCACCCCCCACCCTTTCAGAGTTATTCGTTATGGGAGATGGCGTGCTGACTTCACGCTCAGCAAGCCTTTTACCAATACAAATGAAAAAAATCATACTACTGGTTAGTATTCCGTGAGGTAAGATTTGTGAAGTCAAGAAAAAATCAGCACCCCCCACCCTTTCAGAGTTATTCGTTATGGGAGATGGCGTGCTGACTTCACGCTCAGCAAGCCTTTTACCAATACAAATGAAAAAAATCATACTACTGGTTAGTATTCCGTGAGGTAAGATTTGTGAAGTCAAGAAAAAATCAGCACCCCCCACCCTTTTCAGAGTTATTCGTTATGGGAGATGGCGTGCTGACTTCACGCTCAGCAAGCCTTTTACCAATACAAATGAAAAAAATCATACTACTGGTTAGTATTCCGTGAGGTAAGATTTGTGAAGTCAAGAAAAAATCAGCACCCCCCACCCTTTCAGAGTTATTCGTTATGGGAGATGGCGTGCTGACTTCACGCTCAGCAAGCCTTTTACCAATACAAATGAAAAAAATCATACTACTGGTTAGTATTCCGTGAGGTAAGATTTGTGAAGTCAAGAAAAAATCAGCACCCCCCACCCTTTCAGAGTTATTCGTTATGGGAGATGGCGTGCTGACTTCACGCTCAGCAAGCCTTTTACCAATACAAATGAAAAAAATCATACTACTGGTTAGTATTCCGTGAGGTAAGATTTGTGAAGTCAAGAAAAAATCAGCACCCCCCACCCTTTCAGAGTTATTCGTTATGGGAGATGGCGTGCTGACTTCACGCTCAGCAAGCCTTTTACCAATACAAATGAAAAAAATCATACTACTGGTTAGTATTCCGTGAGGTAAGATTTGTGAAGTCAAGAAAAAATCAGCACCCCCCACCCTTTCAGAGTTATTCGTTATGGGAGATGGCGTGCTGACTTCACGCTCAGCAAGCCTTTTACCAATACAAATGAAAAAAATCATACTACTGGTTAGTATTCCGTGAGGTAAGATTTGTGAAGTCAAGAAAAAATCAGCACCCCCCACCCTTTCAGAGTTATTCGTTATGGGAGATGGCGTGCTGACTTCACGCTCAGCAAGCCTTTTACCAATACAAATGAAAAAAATCATACTACTGGTTAGTATTCCGTGAGGTAAGATTTGTGAAGTCAAGAAAAAATCAGCACCCCCCACCCTTTCAGAGTTATTCGTTATGGGAGATGGCGTGCTGACTTCACGCTCAGCAAGCCTTTTACCAATACAAATGAAAAAAATCATACTACTGGTTAGTATTCCGTGAGGTAAGATTTGTGAAGTCAAGAAAAAATCAGCACCCCCCACCCTTTCAGAGTTATTCGTTATGGGAGATGGCGTGCTGACTTCACGCTCAGCAAGCCTTTTACCAATACAAATGAAAAAAATCATACTACTGGTTAGTATTCCGTGAGGTAAGATTTGTGAAGTCAAGAAAAAATCAGCACCCCCCACCCTTTCAGAGTTATTCGTTATGGGAGATGGCGTGCTGACTTCACGCTCAGCAAGCCTTTTACCAATACAAATGAAAAAAATCATACTACTGGTTAGTATTCCGTGAGGTAAGATTTGTGAAGTCAAGAAAAAATCAGCACCCCCCACCCTTTCAGAGTTATTCGTTATGGGAGATGGCGTGCTGACTTCACGCTCAGCAAGCCTTTTACCAATACAAATGAAAAAAATCATACTACTGGTTAGTATTCCGTGAGGTAAGATTTGTGAAGTCAAGAAAAAATCTGCACCCCCCACCCTTTCAGAGTTATTCGTTATGGGAGATGGCGTGCTGACTTCACGCTCAGCAAGCCTTTTACCAATACAAATGAAAAAAATCATACTACTGGTTAGTATTCCGTGAGGTAAGATTTGTGAAGTCAAGAAAAAATCAGCACCCCCCACCCTTTCAGAGTTATTCGTTATGGGAGATGGCGTGCTGACTTCACGCTCAGCAAGCCTTTTACCAATACAAATGAAAAAAATCATACTACTGGTTAGTATTCCGTGAGGTAAGATTTGTGAAGTCAAGAAAAAATCAGCACCCCCCACCCTTTCAGAGTTATTCGTTATGGGAGATGGCGTGCTGACTTCACGCTCAGCAAGCCTTTTACCAATACAAATGAAAAAAATCATACTACTGGTTAGTATTCCGTGAGGTAAGATTTGTGAAGTCAAGAAAAAATCAGCACCCCGCACCCTTTCAGAGTTATTCGTTATGGGAGATGGCGTGCTGACTTCACGCTCAGCAAGCCTTTTACCAATACAAATGAAAAAAATCATACTACTGGTTAGTATTCCGTGAGGTAAGATTTGTGAAGTCAAGAAAAAATCAGCACCCCCCACCCTTTCAGAGTTATTCGTTATGGGAGATGGCGTGCTGACTTCACGCTCAGCAAGCCTTTTACCAATACAAATGAAAAAAATCATACTACTGGTTAGTATTCCGTGAGGTAAGATTTGTGAAGTCAAGAAAAAATCAGCACCCCCCACCCTTTCAGAGTTATTCGTTATGGGAGATGGCGTGCTGACTTCACGCTCAGCAAGCCTTTTACCAATACAAATGAAAAAAATCATACTACTGGTTAGTATTCCGTGAGGTAAGATTTGTGAAGTCAAGAAAAAATCAGCACCCCCCACCCTTTCAGAGTTATTCGTTATGGGAGATGGCGTGCTGACTTCACGCTCAGCAAGCCTTTTACCAATACAAATGAAAAAAATCATACTACTGGTTAGTATTCCGTGAGGTAAGATTTGTGAAGTCAAGAAAAAATCAGCACCCCCCACCCTTTCAGAGTTATTCGTTATGGGAGATGGCGTGCTGACTTCACGCTCAGCAAGCCTTTTACCAATACAAATGAAAAAAATCATACTACTGGTTAGTATTCTGTGAGGTGACATTTCTGAAGTCAAAAAAAAATCAACCCCCCCAACCCTTTCAGAGTTGTTTATTATGGGATATCGTGTGCAGCACGGCAGTTTAAAAATTTGTAACTCCATCCTTCCACAGTAATTCATATTTTAGAAAATTTTATCTTTGCATTATTCAAAATTATTGATTGATATATCTTGTTGCAGTCTTAATTTTAGTGAAGCCCTGCAACAAGACATTTTGGCAAGCCCTGTTTTTTTAGTTGCTCTTTTGACCACGCGAAACCTGACGCGTGCCGACATCCGCCGGTCAACTCGCTCTCTTGTGTCGTAGCCACGTTACGGAGAGGTTGGTGTTTTTGCGATTTATGCTTAACACGTGTTTCCATTTTTGGTTTTGCTTATTTTTTCACCTCTCAACCTCACGTAAGTAAACGAAACTACTTTGTTGTTTATTTCGATCTTATTATTTGATATTTCGTTCAATGGTCTACTTCACAAGCAGCACCTTTTTGTTGATTCTCTTGGGTGTTGACTTTCTAGTCTCACCCTAGAGTGGTTATTTATAATTCGAGCCTACCCTTTTTTTTTGGTACCCCTAAGTGGTTGTGAGCTGAGGCCACTCCACGATCAATTTTTTGAAATTTCGCATCTTATACGTAACTCTGCATAAACTTAGGTTAAGGATTTGTGGAACACGCCGCAGTGCGTTTGTATCCTAATTTTTGTTGATAACATACAATTTTTGAAATTTATCACTTGCCAGTAATTCTGCATAATTATAATATTCAAATAACTCGAGTTTCCTATTCCCCTTTCCCTTCTCACCCCGTTTGATAGTGAGAGACTGTGAGAGTGCCTGTGCAGACGCGACGATCTCCTGAACCAGTACCTTCGGCTTTATTCAAGTTAATATTTGCTCCTGGTAGCCATTTCGTATTTCTGAAACTGATAATTTTTTTGTAGTTCATCTTGAACTTTGTGATATTATTTTTAAGTTGTTGTTCAGCCTACGTTTTGAGAGTTTGGTTATTTGAGTAACTTTACGTAGGGTTGACGCATTCAGTTTCAGATCTTACTGACTTGTTAAAGTAAATAATCTTTCGATTATTTTTTTGTACATCATAGTTCGTCAGCGCTCTTTTCTAACATCATCCATCGCATCACTTTTACTAACTTCTTTTCTGTCCTTTCCTATCCTATTGCTCAGCGTAAATTCAGTTTGATTTGTATAACTTTTTGATATTAGTAAAATATTGTAACGATTTTTGTAATTTGCCATCTGCTTGTAACTACTCTTGTATTTTTATATTATTTTGGTGGTTTGGTTTTCTGTCGCTTGTTTTTTTTTTTTGTTCTCTAGCTGTTACGCCGACGCAGGGACTCTAGGCGAGAGCGTACAGGGCAGCGTAGAGCTTGGTCTGACACTGCGGACACCTGAACCACTTAACTCAGCCACAAGAGCGGCTACAGCTATAGTCGTCCTGGCCCGTTCTCTGAAGTCGTACAGCCCAAGAAGTACTGCGAATTGGTTCAATAGGCCATCTTTTACCTGGGCACATCAACGCACATCCTTCCAGGGACACGAGGTCAGTTCTCCGACATCGCAACGCCGCCGGCTTTGTTAGACCGCTCCGCTAACCCTGACGTTCCTCGCAGAAGAACTCAGCTAGTTATCAGCGTCGGAAATCATATTGTAAACCTTCCACACCTTAGTTGCTTCGGCCAAACTAGAGTAAGTTCAAGTCAGATTTGGATTACGTCAATTTGTATTATTTGTACAACCTGTCTAAACTTTCGCCTAAAATATATACCAAATTTATATTTGTATGTCGTATATGTTTTCAATTTGGTGGCGCCCATTTTCTCTCTTCCTTCCTTTCTTCCTTCTCTAATAGAACCGGACCCACCAACACTTCAACCGCATTGTCCATCGCTAGCCGAGGATTTGTTTGTGCGCTTCTACCCAGGTAAAGTGTAACAATCTACATTGTAAGTATTGAAAACAATAATTATAAATAAATAAAATTATTTGCTAGGTATACTAGAACATACAAAAATTAACCAGTAAATTTGTTAATATAAATAATACTGATTTTATTTTGTACAGCAATACTTGTTTACACGTAGTTCAATTTAGGGATTCTCCTCCCCTCCCTGTACATTTTTAATTATTGTCTTTGATTAATCGTATATCAACTAATTTTTCAATTCGTTTTTGCTCGGAGTAAAATTTAAGAATATGGGGAACAGAGAAAATTTAAAATGTACTGTCTAATAATTTGTATATGTAGGTACTTTAAATTGTAATATTTTTCTATATTGATACTGTTAATTTTATAGTTATTTATCACGTTTTCACGATTATAAACAAAACAGTATATGCCTAACTAATAACAATTTTAGAAATACATAGTTTAATTTAATTAGGATTACTGGTAAGTGATAACCGAGTTCTGCACACTTTTATTTTTTTTTTTTTATAAAAAGATTGTAAACAATTTAAAAATTTCTCGTCGATAAATGGCTTAAGAAGGCTTATGGTTACAACAAAATAGGAAATTATTCGGTTGATTTATATTGATTTGAGACAAATGAAATTAATAGTTTCAAAGTAAGTACCTATATGTCAATATACTATAATATTTCATCTTTGCTCTAAATTGTTGTCATTCTACTACATTAATTCATATCACAATTTGAGACCTAATATAACAGAATTATGCATACTTCTGTGTTCCGTTGCTTTTTTTTCTGTAATTTTTAAACAATTTATTCAACTTTAAATTTAGCTGACTACAATTCTTAATCCGATAGTTGGTTCATAAAATATAATGTGTATTTAGTTATTTAAAAAAAAAATGCTATTTTTTAAAAATAGATATCAATTATCAACGTTATAATCTAAACTAATTATAACATTACTAAGGAAATACAAATGTTTTAACGCAAAACGCAAAATATATTTTAAGAAACACGTAATATTTCTTTGAGCGAAGGAAAACCGATGCTGGTACTGCTCTGCTAAACGGTGAGTTTGTAGTTGCGTACGACTGACGCGCCTCTACTGGAAACGTTTTTCTAGTACAATTTAACGTTGTATATAATAATGATATATAAATATAATAATGATAAATAAATAAATAAATAAATAAATATATCATCACGCCTTTTACCCATTATGGGTGTGGCACTCTGCTTACGCAGATCTCGGTATTTGATATATTTTTACGTATGAAGTGCGGTTACCAGCCGTCAAATCATAGCCCCCAAAGATGTTAGTGGAGGGGGAACCACAGGGGTAAATTTAAATTTGTAACTGTCGGCAGTGGGATTCGAACTGAGGATCTCATGATCCACAGTCCGACACGTTATAATAATGATGTTGTATATAAAGTTACAATTGGAATTTTTATTTAAATCTACTACACATCGATGTTTAAATTTACTATTTTTGTTTTTGCTTTATTTCAAAGAATAAAATAAAACCAAGAAAACATGCGCACCAGGCGCCTGGCTCGCCTGTCTCTAGAGCCGGCCCTGTTGCTACCACCCGCTGTACACGTGCAAAACCGTAGCTGGTGTAGCTCTATGTGTTATATTGTGATTGTGATATATACTCAATATACTGTATTTAGTCAAATGTTTTGCGTACGTGTGAATGTAATATTGTAACAAACTAGTAATATTCAAAATTACAATTAATTTATTAAGAAGAAAACAGTTTTAAAATACATTGTTCACAAGTGTGTTAAAAAAATGCCACGAAATCCAGCTGTGCCCCCGCAAGAAATACTAAATTTATTAAAGACAAATAGAGATGACATTGAAAATAATATTAAAAAGCCGTCAAACATAATTTGGACAAATATGTCCAAGGAAATTGGTGGACAAATTTCAGCCAGAGCATTATATACAATAGTAAAAACCAACAGGTACAATTGCTGTGATATTTTAAATATTACATTACATCATTATGATCGTCCAGTCGACGAAGTCAGCGATAAATCTAGTTCAGATTTTGAAGAAGTTACTAATGTGATAAATAATTACATTCTTTTAAGCGCTGAGAACTGGAAGAGAATAGAACCGGATATTAAAATTTATGCCGATAAAAAAAATAGATTCATATTACAGAGAGGATGGACGGATATTTTAAACACAGAAATAAGTAATATTCTTAAAAGTAACTGCGTATGGAAATTTATAAATCATAATATTAATCCAAATGGTGATTATTATTTAACAATAAATGGAATATGTTTAGAATGTGGAGCTTCTTTATTCGCTTTTAATATTGGAGGCCCGACAGAAGATATGAACATTTTAATTAAATTTAAAATATCTAATTTAAACACAGTATTACACAAAGGTACAAAAAAGAGAAAATTAACTGGATCGAAAAGAAATGAAATAGGACAAAGTTTAAGTGATGGCAAATTAGCGATTAACTGGAAACGAGAAGAAGCCAATAGAACTATGAATGAAAATGATAAAATTGAACCTAGTACTTTGTACTCGTTGGATGTTTTAAGAAAATGCAAACAAGAATACAGTGACAAAAAATTTAGTATTTTACAGAAAACAGACGATACCATAAATAATTTGCACATTTTAAAATATACGCAGCCATATTTAGCTAGTATTCACAGACTGGGGTTAGACAAATTTTTTATACACTATTGGTCTCCGGAACAAATGTCTATTTATAATTCTTACGTTAAAAATAATTACAAAGATTCCTTGATTGCAATTGATGCAACAGGTACTCTAGTAAAAAAATTACGCAGGCCTTATAATTATTCCTCTGGTCATATATTTTTATACACGATTGTAATACACCTAAATAAAAAACATGGACAAATTCCAGTCGGCCAAATGTTTTCAGAGTCTCATGATGCAAACAATATATCCTTTTGGTTAAATAATTGGATTAAGTCAGGTGCTTGTGTACCCCAAACAATTGTATGTGATCATTCCTTAGCACTCTTAAGTGCAATTTCTTTGGCTTTCACTAATATGACTTTAAAAACATACATTACACACTGTTTTAAAATATTAAACGGAGAACAATTGAATATTCCACAAACTTATATTAGAATAGATTACAATCATATTATGAAAATAATATGTAAATGGGAAAGCATTAAGAAACCTAGATTATTACATGATTTTTATGCTCGAGCAATGAATTTGGTTATTAAAGCAGATAGTTTAGAACAGGCGTATTTATTAATAGAAAGTTTAATTATAGTAGCTAATAGTGAATATTCAGGTATCCACAACAATTTACCTACACCCTGTGAAATACATAAACAAAAATTAAAAACTTTAATATCAGGACTGGATGTTATTGATACAGATATTCATCTGGACACAGATGATAGGTTGACTGGTAGTAATGAAGAGGGAAAGGATAAGGAAATAAATATAAATGAATTAGGTGATACACCGGTAAACTCCTGGTTTACAAATATTAAAGAATCAGCATTGAAGCAAATCAATTATGTAACAGAAGATGAAAATTTTCATTATTGTCCTGATTTCACAAGGAATTTAGAGTTTTTAGTAAAAACAATTTTACTTTGGTCAAATATAATGAACAAATGTTTTATGACTACAAGAATAACAGCTTCATCGGCGATTGTGGAAAGTTATTTCAATGACTTGAAAAACCGAACTTTCAAATGCTACAATTTGCCGGTAAGGATTGATAAATTTATAGTTCTACATTTTGAAAGTATACAAGGCATGATGAAATTAGCCAATTCTGTCCAAATTAAAAAAGAAGGAGACGAAAATTATGCCACACAAGCAGAAATTATAATTGGAGTTGACAGAGAAAATATTCCCCATCAAAATTTGTTACCAGATGAAACAAGTGAAGAAATATGTAATGTGGGTTAGTACAAATTTATATTTTACTTTCTCCATTTGAAATAATGTAATGTAAACAAATACTAATAACTATAATTTAATTTGTACTTTTTGAAATATATCCTATATCCACATCGGTTAATTTTTTTTAATAATTAAAATACATCACTGAGAAAAATGACATAGTACAATCAACAAACTTTGTAATGTTAACATTTATTGTTTCATCCAAACAGTATATTGCTTTATCCAGCATGACCATTTTTCATGTGAACAATATGCTTTATTTGATGTAAATACTAATATCATGTTGATAGATATTGTTTGTATCAAATACTTATTTTTGTTTAAAATAAATTAAAAATAACAATACTATTGCGCTAATAGTATATTCATTCAAATCAACCTAGATTACTTTGTTGAAAGAAACAATTAGTATATATTTATTTCAATTAATAAATAATTATGTAACAATAATTTGCTTATTTCAATCAACACTATATAGTTTTAATTGAAACATTGGCTACTTTGATGAAACTCAGTTAGTTTGTTGAATGAAATATTTACATATTGTTATACCAATTAGATCACAATATTCGTACAAAAAATTGTTTGCTTCAACCAACACTTTATCGTTTTCAATTGAAACTTCCCTGTTTTGACCGGTCTAGGACGCGTTACAACGTGTTTAGGTTTTGCGTTGAATATATCTGTTATATTTCGTTCTCAGTTTTTAGTGAACTACCGAAGAAATAAGAGTCTCATATATTAATGTAAGTAATAAATAATTATTTAGTTGTAAATAACACATCATGGGTGACGAAATTACCAAAAAACTACTAACTGATTGGGGGTTTGAAGAATTTATTTCTTCATTTCAAGGTAAGAACTAAAAATTTATAAAAATACCTTAAAATATAACTATTCATTTTCTTATTCATGTAAATAATGTAACTATAACATGTTTCATTTACTTATTAACTAAGAAAAGTTAAAAATAACTCATCTGGCAGAGGAAATATTTATTTGGATTATGTTATAAAGCTCGTCCGCCTGTTCAATGCATACATTTGATCGTAGACATAAATATAAACAAAATAGCTATTGCATCTTGTTGACATTATTATTAATTTATCATTGCCATATACATTCCAATATTTTATAACAGTTACTGTGGCTTCATATGCCTCATTTAATCATATTATTTACCTATTTCATGTGCAAAACAAGAAATAACATCAGATCTTCTTGAAAATCTAACGGATGATTTTTTAATAGAAATTTTACCGTCTATTGCGCGGACTTTTTTTTATTACTAATCGAAATAAAATATTTAAAAAGGGAGAGTATCTTCGTTAGCTGACTGTTATGTAAATTTTGGGGGAAATATCAGTTTGTTCTTGTTTTCTTAAAAATTCTCTATATATGTCACTAGAACTTTTTTAATATTCATCAAGATTGTTTATGTCGATTCTAGAATTAAAATTATATTAGAATACATTATTTCCTATCGATTTATACATGGCTTTCTTTTTTCAGATTTTCGTTGAAAATAATACTAACGACATGTCTTTAACAACTACTAATTCAGTAACCGATATAGATGAAATTATTAACCTGTCCCCATCTATAACTTATTCAGATATTCCATCCACATCAACATCATCTGCAGAAATAAACATAGAGTCTGCTAAGCCATCAGAAAATTCAAAAACTCTACGACGAAATTACAGAGAAAAAATATATTTCAATTGTCCACCATAAGAGCGTACCATTACAATTTCAACAGTTTTTTAGAAAAAAGTAGCAAGGGTCGTAATATAGCATACACTTTAGCTTTAAAAAATCAAATTACTCTCTGTGAAAGACATTTATCGGCGCAAGGTTTTAGAAAAATGTTTGCATTTGGTACTCCACTCTTCTATGTTGATTTAAAAAATATTTTAGGTATCAATTTTGAAACTTTAAATCCATCAACACATATAAGTGATTATTTTATTGTTCCGTGGGTGGAAAGTTTGGGGGTAAAATATAAAAAAATTCTGTACTTAGATTATTTAGATTTTACTCCAGAATTTGGAAAAATTATTTATATTGTGTTAATTTCGAAGAATCATGTTTTGTTTATTTATCAAAGATACAATACCATTACATTTTCAGAACATTACCGCGCATATGAGGTGTTATTAACTAAAGTTTATGGTAATATATTCATTAATAACCTTTTTGATACAACACCTTATATGTGTAATTTGAGAAGTAATGGTATTTATTATATTAATATATAATACTACCACGTAAGTCATTACCTTTATAATACGAGCCCAAAATCATATTAGTTGGCCTAGTTAAGACTTTTAGAATAGCTTTAAAAAAATAGTTCTGATCGAACAGAGGGAAAATTTATTGTACTAAATTTATTTATAACATAAATTCTGTTACATTAAAAAATATTTTAAGCAATAATAACAACTGAAATAATATCAAATTTACAATTTGTCCCAAAGGTATTGGCTGGTATTACAAACATTGTTTTTAAATCTGATGACAACAAAATACAAAAAATTGTTTCAAATAAAAATTGTAAGTAATATTATTCTACATCTTTTTGATTCCACTGAAATTTTCTCTATATCATTTATTTATTAAGATAAGCCCAAAAACCCTGATAGGCCTTGAAATAATCAACAAGTTACTGTTGAAGAATTGTTAAAAAAATCTAATTAATTCGTAGCATAAACAATACCTTTGTTACACATATGTATGTGCGGAATATAAAAATTATAGAATTTAAGATATAAATAAGGCGAATTAGCAAATTTCCTTTTTATGACTTTAACTGGGCCAAATTATATGATTCTGGGCTCGTATACTCGTATATAGAAAGTTATTACAATAATTTGTATTTTTTATAAATATACTTATATATTTTATTTTTCAATAAATATGAACTCTTTATAAAACAGAACTTATTTTGAATTAATTCACAAACCTATTTAAACTAACCGAATATATTGGTTAGAATAAAAAGAAAGTTTATTTAAATGAAACAATTATTATTTTGGTTTAAAACTATACTTTTTAGAAGGAAATGAGTTATTTATTTCATGTAAGAAAAATCAAAATTTATGTTGAGAAAGTAAACATATTAATATAAAATATACTATATTTCGACTGATTATATTTATTATTTAACCCAATGTATTATAATAATTGTTACAAAAGTCGTTATTTGTTGATTCAAAACTATTTCTAGTACAAAAGAAATGTCAATATTGTTTGAAAGGAAAAATTCTTCTGTGTTGAAATAATAAATTTAAATAGTTGAAACAAACAAACAAACAAGGTTGTACTGAGCAAAATTCTCAACAAAAATGTAGTGTTTCATTCATCAGGACTACCTGTTTGATTCTATAGAAACAAAAAAACATGTTAAACCAAACGTATTTTGGTTGTAACAACAATTTTTTTTCTGAGTGCACAGAGGATTTTAGCGAGTATCGCAATGAATAATTGTCTTATTGAAGCGAGTAGAATATAATATTTTCTTTCATTCTAATTTCTTAAATTATTCTTTTTGAAATATACCGGGTGTCACAAATATATGATATGCTTGAAGTAACTTGTTGGAATTTTTTGTATAAAAACTAGACTAAATTTTATGTAGAATTCAAATAAGCAAAAATATCATTTTCGGTTTAACCAGAAATGATATTTTGTAATTTATATATTTTTAATGTCTCCTTATGGCTAATTTACTAATATAAATTTGAATGCAATTGCTTCATTAGTAAAAAAGTTATTTCGAGTTGACCATATTTTTGGGACCTCCGGTGCATAGTAAAAATAGTAGAGTTTTATAGTTCTAGGACTTAAAGGTTAATTTGCTAATGGCATGGTTCAATAAAATTTAAAATAATTATACTTTCAAATTTTTATGAATTTCTTTCCTACTAATATATTTTTAACGTCAATTATATTATTTATTACTAAATTTTGGCAGAAATGAATTTACTATATGACGATGTAAATAAAATGGATACCCAAGAAATTGAAATGATAATGAAACCAACTGAACTAATAAATAATAAATCAGAACGAACAATAATTCAATTAGAAGAGAACATTATAAATCAAAAAAATACAGCCGAAATAAAAGACTCTGATGATCTTGGTAAGTTTTTACATTTATGAAGAAAAAGAAATGGAAACGAGGCAAGGGTCAATAAACGCAAATAGTACATATTATAATTTTTATTTGCAATAATTATTATTTGGATTCTTTAATTATTGAAAATACACTATACCTATTTATAATTATAGTTCCGTCATGTTGAATTGGAAGCCTGTTTTCATTTTATATTATTATTCTCAATTTAGTATTACAAATTAAATTATGACTTTATTATTTTGGTAGAAACAAAGCAAAAAGACGTAGATAATTGGAAAGGAAAAGCTACTGAAAGACCAAAGAAGTTTCGGAAGTGCAAAAATAGTGCCAATTATGGTCGCCCATGCCCAGAAGTTTTGCATGTGAGAGAAGGAAAGAAGATAAAATTAGATGTTTTACAAAATGGCCTTTCTATGCAAAAGTGTTTAACAATAGAAAAGCAAAATATTAGCGTAATTAACACATGTGCATTTGATGCTGTTACACAGGCTGTGGCTGCAGCATTTTGTGACAGCTTAGAATTTTATAATTTTATAAATAATCAAAATGATATTATTGCAGAATTTATTCAAACATTTGTTACTGTTGGTGCTAAAATGGTTACATATAAATTACGAGCTAAAATTTTATTCGATAAAAGAAAAAATTTTAAAACAAACACTTTACTAAATAATACACACCAGATTGATTGTGAATGTAACGCAGTTAATATTATAACATATATATTCAATAATTGTAAAAGCGCAAATGACTTTCGCGTATGTTCATCCACCAAGTGCAACATTGATCTTCCGACCATTTCAATGGATGTAATCCCTATTAATATAAATATATTAAACAATAATTTTTCTACATTAGTTTGTGCTATTAATAATGGGATTTTAAAAACATCTAAATGTGTATGTGGACACATAATTCAACATACTACTGACGTTTCGGCAAATATATTCATTGATACAAATGGTTGTGGTAAAACAATTTTATCTGATATACCATATGTATTACCGATTTTTAATAAAACTTTCATATTACGGTCAGTAATACATTTTGAAAAAAATACCTCTACTTTAGGTGGAATAGGTCATTATACATGTTATTCCCGACGTATAGACGCTATGTGAGAACTGTACAATGACTTACATAAAAAAGTTTTAAACATTCAGGGAAATACAGAAGTTGAGCCACATTTACTATTTTATACACTTTAAATATTTTGTTATTTTAATATAAGTAATAAAGTTAATTTTTTTTGTATTAAATAAAAATCCTATGTTTATTATTAAAAATATCGTTATTATTATTGTTTTTCAGTCTTTAAAAATAACATATTCTTTGTGGTTTCTAAATAAATGTAAAATAAAATTGAGTATTATAATTTAGGTTCGTATTTATTGCATCATTTGAATAAACTTAATGTAACTATTACTTGCATTACTTTATCCCCCTTACTTCACCCCCCTTACTTCACATATATTAATTAATTTGGTAAATTAGATCATTATTATAATATTAACATTTGGAGTTTAAAAATTTAGGTTTCAGCAATAGGTAGTTTTACCAGAAAATATTTCAAGAAATTTTGAAATTTGTGATTTTAGTAGTTTCATATCCAGAATGAATAATACCAGATTTGAAATATTAAAGAACTTCCGCTTGCCATATTTAAAAATGGCTGGTTTTTATATATGTTGTGGTTCTCCCGTAAATAGTTTTATACTAAAATACAAGGTAAAAAATTCTATATAAGAAATAGTTTCAACATTATTCATGTAACTAATGCAATTTTCGAGAAAATATTGAAAATATACATGGATAATTTTTAATGATTTTGTACGCTAATACAAATAGTTTCAATTTGAGACTATTATATTACTAACTTAATTTATGATATGTGTATACTAATTTTAATAAACCATATACTCGGCGGCAGGTAATGTTTTTACTACAATTTTAACGGTTTACTTCTGATAACACGAATAAAAGTTAATTTTATTTACGCCAAAATACAAAAAGGAATATTATTTATAAAACGTAGAAAATATGTAGGTATAATACTATTTTGAACAATGCAAAAATAAAATTATCTAAGATATAAATTAATTTGCAAGGGTAGGTAGTCCAGTCAAAATAGACAAAAAAAGTTGTAACTTCGGAAAAATTCGCATAGACTGCACGAACTCCAATTGATAAGGTTATTTACTTTATAAAACCCGGCAAAGCTCAAATACAATCAAAAATATATTCATCACAAAGTTTAACTTCATTTCCAAAATCTCAAACTCATATTTTATTTTTGTTCGCACTAACTGGCTGTGCTACTATATAAGCATTTTTCAAAAAAGGTATAACAACAGTATTTAAATTGTCGTCATCCTCACAAATGAGTAAATGCCACGCCACCGAAAATCACGCCGTATAACTTCCATACGTCCTAAAATCCACGCGCCCGACAAACCACGCCGTATAACTTTTCTCCCACCACTATGTCCACGCCGTAGAAACTCGTTCTGCATAACTTGCTCTTGTAATGACGCTAGAACATAGCGATTCAATACAAAATAAATCTCATAGATGGCGCTGTGCACTACAGAAATCTACAGTAGTTGGATTGTACTAACATGGGCGGTATATGAATTTCTACTATATTTAATTGATTAATTACTTTTTAAATGAATTTAAGTGAATAAACTTTACCATAAAACAAGAAATAAGTTATGATATTTATAATAGGTACCTTATTTATTAACTAAGTTTAAATGTAACTATGAAGTATAAAATAAAAAAGCGAAAGTAAGACAAGACAAGATATTTAATTAATTTTTATAAAAAATACTAATTTACTTAATAATAAAACTAATTATTAGAGAAAAAAGGATCTTCTAGATACAAAAATCAAAATAAATTATTAAATTTATTTATCGTCTCATAGACTTACTCCCATGGACGTTAGTTTTATTAATATTTTTTTTTGCCAGCAATTTTTAAACGAAAAATTATAAATCTAGATTTAATTTTTCGACTTAAATTGTGACATGATAGCATGTGTGAACTTCAAATTTTTTTAGGTAAAATTCTTTTAAATTGATTTTTTGTTCTGCTACTACGTTATAATATTGTTGGAATATAAATTCCATTTCAATAAAAAATTGAAAAGTTTCAGTATTACAAAAAAATAATGTGTTGCGTTTAAAACATTTCAGTTCTACTAATCGTGAATATATCTTTTTATCAAAATTTTTTTACAATTTTTACATATTTTTGAGCACTTTCTTATGCTGTTTACTATATATCTACTTATATTATTTAGAGAATTAATTTGAGCATTATTTAAAGTAATATTATTAATATTTTCATCTTGTGTAATTGTAACATTATCATAGGTTGTTTAGGTACACTTATAATATTTTTGAAATCTGATAAAAATTAGCGATCATCAAGATCATAATTTCCCTTGGAGAAATTTTGTAGGTACTGTGATACACAAATTAACTTTAAATTGTTTTTAAATTGCAATGATGTGGGATCTAATTGTTTAGCACGAACTACACTGAACAGATTTTCTAAGCAGTTTTGAGTAAATCTGCTTGTCAATAAGAATAATTAACCTTTCTTTTCTAGAAATAAATATTGTAAGTCCAGCAAAGATTGCGTTGTAATGAGTACTCCGGTTTGTGATGGTTTCCACTGCATTTTTGGACCAACCTTGAAACTTTGAAAAATTTCTAACATCTCACGAAGAAAAGAAATAGTTTTTTGATAATTTTCTTCGTTGAATTTACTGAGAGCAACAGATGGATGCCGGGAAGAAAATAATTTAAACCATTTTTCAATTAAATCAATAAACCATGCCGTTGTTAATAACTCAGGTTTATTTTGTTCCTCAGATAAAAACTTGAGACCACTGCTAACTTCATGATTGATAACATGTGTTGATTTTGAAACCCTCATTTTATCATAATGGCTTGGAGATAACTCCTCATCAGTAAGTTTCTGTGCTAGCTTTAACGGCAGGTTCTTCTGGTATTCAACAAGCTCATTTAAATGTTCTGCATTTATAATATTTATTGGAAGGTTAAACTTTATTTTGTATGGTTTTGTTTGTAATAAGCATATTATTTATGTTTTTTAATAAATGGGGTACATCTGCCAATATATAGATTTTTCTTTCAGAATCAAACGGATGAATAATGTAGTTTGTTGTTTTACTGAATCGGCCAGCAGTTATACCCCATTTTCTCCATAATGATTGGTTGGAAGACCCCCTATCAGATGTGATGCTGACAATCTTCAATCCCATTTCTTCACTCATTTTAATAATTTCGAACGAAATATTTTCGTAAACTACCCCATTTACTGAATTTCCCCTTAAAATAATAAGCAACAGTTTGCTTCCAGCGGGTACCTACACAACCTAACATAATAACTAAAACATGAGTTGCAATTCCAGAATGTTCTGGCAAAGTTACATCACCCATGTAAGAACAAGCCATTAAATCCAGCCACTGTACAGAAATCCAAATAAATATCCATTTTAGTATAATATATAATTATATTTATAGTATATTATTCAATGATTATGTAATGTACGCTTTTACGGGTAGGTATCATGATTACGAATATTCCTACGTTGACAATTCAAGCCTTGAAAAATGATGCGCATGAATCCTGTCAAACTCAAATATTTTTACACTAATTATTCTAGTACCGATTAACGAATATCTCAAATTTGCATATTAAATTAAAATTTTATTTATATAAATGTTAAACAAAAATATGTTGTACTCAAATAAAAAGTAATAAAATAATATTATACTCCGTAGAGAAATAAATGCATGAGAAGAAATGCAATTAAACTTATGTACAGGGAAGAATTCAATTTACATAATTACAAATAAAATTAACTCGAATAAATTATATTGAAGATATAAATAAGAAGAAATTTAAAACTTATTTAATATTATTTGTGTAGATTAAAAACTATTATTTAGATATGAGATACAAGTTATAACCTTACTTTATATTTAAAAAATAGAAAATTCATTATATGATGCATGATAGTATATTATGATACAAGTGTATAAGTAAATTTTTAAAGCACGTACGGCGAGTTTAAGAGTACGACGCGAAGCGGAGTGCATTTAACGTCGCTTGTGCTTTAAAAGCACTTATACACGTGTGTCATACGCTATTTTTTATTATACCTGCATCATACTCTGAAAACAATCTGGAAAGATACATTTTGATTTTGATTCATTTCATAATTTTGCGCGTGTGACATTTGACGTATCGTTTACATGGAGACTGGTTAGCATTTGTTGTTTACGTTTACAGTCTTGACAGATATTAATAATAAATATTTTTGTTGTTTGCTTAGTAACCCTTAAAGCACGGTGTGTTTTAATCTTGCGTTTATGAACGCTGTAGCGTGTATTAAACACGGATTATGATGCAGGTATAATAAAAATATATGTATGTATTAATAACAAAAAAAAAAAATGGTTTGGATGATTATAAGTTGATTCTGTTCAATTTATTTTTTAGAGTAAAAACTTGGGTAATTTATTGTTCTTCAGCTAATTTTTATCATAGTAAAGTTTAATGACATTCAGTAGAAGAATGCTGGACTAAGCTGCTGAAACTCAACACAACTGAAATATACGAACAGTGATAACTATGACTAGAATTTCCTTCTACAAATTAAGAGGCTATTTATGTAAAATACATAATTTCTATTGTATATAATGATGTTATGTAGTTGTGTAGTGTTCTCTTACTACTCTTTTGTAACATGACTGCTATAAATATTAATCAAGAGTTATTGCCAGCTTATTACCATTGTAAGAAAATAGGAACCTTTTTGTTATTAAGTAAAGGAATGCATCAGAGAAAAAATATATAATCGTAAATCGTTTCGACACTATTCCATTTAAATTTTTATACAGCAAAATTTATGTGCCATAATGTTACAATAGTTTTTACTTTTCATGTGTCATCTACTCTTCATGTATCATTTCTGTATGAAAATGAGATCTTATTGTTTAAGCAAGTAAAACCATAAATTAATTATTTAATTACTTATGACACTGTGATAATTACCTCTTTTGCTTCTAATTCATGTAGATATTGCCAAATAAAATAAAAGACTTTTGGATTAAGTTCCATAAAAATATTTATTTAAAAATGTTTAGAATTATTGAACAAAGTTTTTTTTTTCATTAGGAAAGCAAATGAATAACATAATTAAACAGCGTTCCATAACAAATTGTTTAAATTCTTATGGATAAAAAAATTTTGATAAAAAGATATATTCACGATTAGTAGAACTGAAATGTTTTAAACGCAACACATTATTTTTTTGTAATACTGAAACTTTTCAATTTTTTATTGAAATGGAATTTATATAGTAGCAGAACAAAAAATCAATTTAAAAGAATTTTACCTAAAAAAATTTGAAAATATATCAAGTTCACACATGCTATCATGTCACAATTTAAGTCGAAAAATTAAATCTAGATTTATAATTTTTCGTTTAAAAATTGCTGGCAAAAAAAAATTATTAATAAAACTAACGTCCATGGGAGTAAGTCTATGAGACGATAAATAAATTTAATAATTTATTTTGATTTTTGTATCTAGAAGATCCTTTTTTTTCTCTAATAATTAGTTTTATTATTAAGTAAATTAGTATTTTTTATTAAAATTAATTAAATACCTTGTCTTGTCTTACTTTCGCTTTTTTTTATACTTCATAGTTACATTTTTAAATTAGTTAATAAATTAGGTACCTATTATAAATATCATAACTTACTTCTTGTTTTATGGTAAAGTTTATTCACTTAAATTCATTTAAAAAGTAATTAATCAATTAAATATTGGGATGAGCCAACAAAGTGACTGACAACTGGTGGATAAATTTGAATTACGAGCAATAGGGAAAACATTGCTGTGTTCGTAATGGTGGTATATGTATATTTAGATTTTTAATGAACAAAATGTCAAGTAAATCAAAAATATATTGTTCCATGCATCAATATAACAATTATATTAGTGCAGAAATATTATTACATTATTTTCTAAAGAATAAGGTGGAAAATTGCTTCAAATGTGGGAAAAAAAGTCAAGACATATATGAACGTTTGTTATGCTCATTTCTTGCTTTTGGATTTTTATTAAGGTATGATTGCTTTTAATTTTTTATACTGAAATTAACTAATGAATTATATTTATAGTTCGAACTGTCAATAAGAAAGGAATTCTTAAACATGAGGTCATTCCAACCCAAGATTTTCCACTGACTGTTTGACATAAGAAATGTCAAAATAATTAGACGGAAGACAGAAAGAATAATTCTGAATGTAATTGTTAATAATTTTTATTTATTTATAATATGTACTATTTATGTATTTATTTACTACAATATTTTTAGAGAAGTACTGGCAAACATAAACATGAAAATTGATGAAATATCTAGTGAGTCTAAAATATCAGAGAATGATGGACCATAAGCAGTTGGGCAAAGAATTTGGTAGTAACTGGCACACTAGATGAACATTGCTAAATTAATTTACAATGCGATCATAGTGTAAATAAGTGTATTTTCACCATGAATGCAATGAAATCAGATGAAAATTTGATTGCATTTGCCGGAGTAAACTTCCACTGGCGCACACTTTTTTCGAATGAAATGTTTATATTATGTGGTGTGCCTTTTAATTTATGTTTGTAAACATAGACCGTATAAGGAAATATATCAATGCTAAGCAAAAAATCTGATTTGATTTTTATTTTTATGTAGGTTCTCTTTTCACTATCGTTCGAAATGCTTCATTCAAATAAATGTATATATCTAGGGTGCTTGGTAAAAAGAGTATAAGTCACAAAAAGACATTTTGTTCAATAGCCATTTAAAATTTTTTGCATTGTACAGATGGTTGAATTTGATTGTAGAAACGAACATTACGCATTTAATTTGATTTTTATTTGTAATTTTGGTTTACCTTAACTTTCTCTTTATTAAATTCATTTAAAAATATAACAATTGTTTGTAATAACTTATACTCTTTTTACCAAACACCCTAGATATGTCTATTAAAGAAATGAACATCTTTTTTTCTAATTATTGCGACAAATAACTCAAATTTGTACACTCAATCCTACATCAATTCTAATGCTTTTAAATATAAGAACGTAATGTTTTCCTTATTGCTCCACCTTTAGTGCTGCCATCTGTTATCAGTGGCTCATGCGGATAGTAGAAATTCATATACCGCCCATGTTAGTACAATCCAGCCACTGTAGATTTCTGTAGTGCACAGCGCTATGTTCTAACGTCATTACAAGAGCAAGTTATGCAGAACGAGTTTCTACGGCGTGGACATAGTGGTGGGAGAAAAGTTATACGGCGTGGTTTGTCGGGCGCGTGTATTTTAGGACGTATGGAAGTTATACGGCGTGGTTTTCGGTGGCGTGGGTTACTTCGTCACAAATGGAATTCGTTTTCTTCTTGCTTCATACGGAGCTCCAACAAAATTTGACTTTATAGACAAGTACAGATATTTACGTTTTATAAAAAATACACGAAACAATAAAAGATTACAATTATCTAGTGGAATCGTGTTTATCAAATTCAAGTATGGCTAGGTAACGAACTGAGCCAGAAGAATGGGGATGGAAATTAATGGATAATAGTTTGGAGCTAATTCAAACCCTGAGCCTGCTCTAAATAAACTTAACACTATTTTCTTGTAATTATAAGAAGGGTTGTAGTAATAAAAAGTAACTGTAAAAAATTGACGAGGCCAGTCTTGCTCCAATGTTGTCTCAAATACAACAAATGAGGCTAATTATGATAACAATGAGGGTGTAACTAATCCTTTTTTTTTTTATAACACTCTTCAGAAATCCAGCAAGGAGAGGTAGACAAAAGTGAAGAAGAAGAAAGCGAAGAAAAAGAAAGCGGAGAAGACATGACTGATGAAGTAGAATTTGAAGATAATTACTAATAATAATCAAATTGAAATTTTCAAAAAATCAACAAACTTCTGTTCGATTTGATAACTAACAATAGTTTTTTTTTTAATCAATAGGAATCTGTCTGATCAGACTTACTTAATCATAATAGATCGTAGATTATGTATACTGGGGAAACCACGTTAAAAAAAATGCGCCAAAAACACTACCTTATAGGTAGTGAGGAAATGTATGCAGAATAAGACTTATCTAACCTTTAAAATCGCGATATCTCATGAATGATAATTCCTACGACAAATATCTATACAATTTTTGTAGAGAATTGCATGGTCTACAAATTTTATATGACATAATATTACTATCACACTTATTGTTTTAGAGAAATATGCAAAAAACTGATATACTCGATATTTGACTTTGTATAAAATTTTATCAGAGGTCGGATCGATGGGGAATTTTGATATATTATTTGTAATAGTGTATTCAAGGTCTGTACCAATTTTCAGCCCTATGCGAATTTTTCCGAAGTAAATTTCTATTTTGACTGGATTAAGGTGGCTCCAACTTTTTTCTATTTCCTCGTAGAGTAGTTACCCAATAGTTTTTTTAAAATTTATATTGTTAAATGCCGTTCTGAACGTAATCTCTGAAAGGGTGGGATTGCTAATTTTTTTTTATTACACAAATCTCACCTCACGGAATACTAACCAGTAGTATGAATTTTTTCCTTTTTATTGGTAAATGCAGCGCTAAGCGTAAAGTCCGCACATCATCTTCCATAATCATCCATCTTATAATTTTAAAATATGAATTACTGTGGAAGGGTGAAGTTACAAATTTTTAAAATGCCGTGCTGCACACGATATTCCATAATGAACAACTCTGAAAGGGTGGGGGGTGCTGATTTTTTCTTGACTTCACAAATCTTACCTCACGGAATACTAACCAGTAGTATGATTTTTTTCATTTGTATTGGTAAAAGGCTTGCTGAGCGTGAAGTCAGCACGCCATCTCCCATAACGAATAACTCTGAAAGGGTGGGGGGTGCTGATTTTTTCTTGACTTCACAAATCTTACCTCACGGAATACTAACCAGTAGTATGATTTTTTTCATTTGTATTGGTAAAAGGCTTGCTGAGCGTGAAGTCAGCACGCCATCTCCCATAACGAATAACTCTGAAAGGGTGGGGGGTGCTGATTTTTTCTTGACTTCACAAATCTTACCTCACGGAATACTAACCAGTAGTATGATTTTTTTCATTTGTATTGGTAAAAGGCTTGCTGAGCGTGAAGTCAGCACGCCATCTCCCATAACGAATAACTCTGAAAGGGTGGGGGGTGCTGATTTTTTCTTGACTTCACAAATCTTACCTCACGGAATACTAACCAGTAGTATGATTTTTTTCATTTGTATTGGTAAAAGGCTTGCTGAGCGTGAAGTCAGCACGCCATCTCCCATAACGAATAACTCTGAAAGGGTGGGGGGTGCTGATTTTTTCTTGACTTCACAAATCTTACCTCACGGAATACTAACCAGTAGTATGATTTTTTTCATTTGTATTGGTAAAAGGCTTGCTGAGCGTGAAGTCAGCACGCCATCTCCCATAACGAATAACTCTGAAAGGGTGGGGGGTGCTGATTTTTTCTTGACTTCACAAATCTTACCTCACGGAATACTAACCAGTAGTATGATTTTTTTCATTTGTATTGGTAAAAGGCTTGCTGAGCGTGAAGTCAGCACGCCATCTCCCATAACGAATAACTCTGAAAGGGTGGGGGGTGCTGATTTTTTCTTGACTTCACAAATCTTACCTCACGGAATACTAACCAGTAGTATGATTTTTTTCATTTGTATTGGTAAAAGGCTTGCTGAGCGTGAAGTCAGCACGCCATCTCCCATAACGAATAACTCTGAAAGGGTGGGGGGTGCTGATTTTTTCTTGACTTCACAAATCTTACCTCACGGAATACTAACCAGTAGTATGATTTTTTTCATTTGTATTGGTAAAAGGCTTGCTGAGCGTGAAGTCAGCACGCCATCTCCCATAACGAATAACTCTGAAAGGGTGGGGGGTGCTGATTTTTTCTTGACTTCACAAATCTTACCTCACGGAATACTAACCAGTAGTATGATTTTTTTCATTTGTATTGGTAAAAGGCTTGCTGAGCGTGAAGTCAGCACGCCATCTCCCATAACGAATAACTCTGAAAGGGTGGGGGGGTGCTGATTTTTTCTTGACTTCACAAATCTTACCTCACGGAATACTAACCAGTAGTATGATTTTTTTCATTTGTATTGGTAAAAGGCTTGCTGAGCGTGAAGTCAGCACGCCATCTCCCATAACGAATAACTCTGAAAGGGTGGGGGGTGCTGATTTTTTCTTGATTTCACAAATCTTACCTCACGGAATACTAACCAGTAGTATGATTTTTTTCATTTGTATTGGTAAAAGGCTTGCTGAGCGTGAAGTCAGCACGCCATCTCCCATAACGAATAACTCTGAAAGGGTGGGGGGTGCTGATTTTTTCTTGACTTCACAAATCTTACCTCACGGAATACTAACCAGTAGTATGATTTTTTTCATTTGTATTGGTAAAAGGCTTGCTGAGCGTGAAGTCAGCACGCCATCTCCCATAACGAATAACTCTGAAAGGGTGGGGGGTGCTGATTTTTTCTTGACTTCACAAATCTTACCTCACGGAATACTAACCAGTAGTATGATTTTTTTCATTTGTATTGGTAAAAGGCTTGCTGAGCGTGAAGTCAGCACGCCATCTCCCATAACGAATAACTCTGAAAGGGTGGGGGGTGCTGATTTTTTCTTGACTTCACAAATCTTACCTCACGGAATACTAACCAGTAGTATGATTTTTTTCATTTGTATTGGTAAAAGGCTTGCTGAGCGTGAAGTCAGCACGCCATCTCCCATAACGAATAACTCTGAAAGGGTGGGGGGTGCTGATTTTTTCTTGACTTCACAAATCTTACCTCACGGAATACTAACCAGTAGTATGATTTTTTCATTTGTATTGGTAAAAGGCTTGCTGAGCGTGAAGTCAGCACGCCATCTCCCATAACGAATAACTCTGAAAGGGTGGGGGGTGCTGATTTTTTCTTGACTTCACAAATCTTACCTCACGGAATACTAACCAGTAGTATGATTTTTTTCATTTGTATTGGTAAAAGGCTTGCTGAGCGTGAAGTCAGCACGCCATCTCCCATAACGAATAACTCTGAAAGGGTGGGGGGTGCTGATTTTTTCTTGACTTCACAAATCTTACCTCACGGAATACTAACCAGTAGTATGATTTTTTTCATTTGTATTGGTAAAAGGCTTGCTGAGCGTGAAGTCAGCACGCCATCTCCCATAACGAATAACTCTGAAAGGGTGGGGGGTGCTGATTTTTTCTTGACTTCACAAATCTTACCTCACGGAATACAAACCAGTAGTATGATTTTTTTCATTTGTATTGGTAAAAGGCTTGCTGAGCGTGAAGTCAGCACGCCATCTCCCATAACGAATAACTCTGAAAGGGTGGGGGGTGCTGATTTTTTTTCATGGTCACAAATGAATACAAATGGAATACAGACTTTTTAGATACTTTTCAAAATTTGTATTAACAATGACGTGCCAACTTCACGGTACTATATTCATGTATATGTCGTGTGTAATGGCTTATGTTTGCAAAATCAAGATAAAATAGCTGTTTTCAGCTTCCAAAAACATACGAAACGCTGTTTTCAAGTATTTAAACTGTCATATTCATGTTTCTGTCGTGTATAATGGCTAATGTTGGTGAAATCAAGTAAAAATTGCAGTTTTCAGTATGCAACAGCATACAAAACGTCATTTTCAAGTATATAAACTGTCATATTCATGCATATGTCGTGTATAATGGCTTATGTTTGCAAAATCAAGATAAAATAGCTGTTTTCAGCTTCCAAAAACATGCAAAACGCTGTTTTCAAGTATTTAAACTGTCATATTCATGTTTCTGTCGTGTATAATGGCTAATGTTGGTGAAATCAAGTAAACATTGCAGTTTTTAGCATGCAACAGCATACAAAACGTCATTTTCAAGTATATAAACTGTCATATTCATGTATATGTCGTGTATAATAGCTTATGTTTGCAAAATCAAGATAAAATAGCTGTTTTCAGCTTCCAAAAACATGCAAAACGCTGTTTTCAAGTATTTAAACTGTCATATTCATGTATATGTCGTGTATAATGGCTTATGTTTGCAAAATCAAGATAAAATATCCGTTTTCAGCTTGCAAAAACATACAAAATGTTGTTTTCAAGTATTTAAACTGTTATATTTATGTTTCTGTCGTGTATAATGGCTAATGTTGGTGAAGTCAAGATAAAATTGCTGTTTTAAGCATGTAAAAGCATACAAAATGCCGTTTTCAAGTATTTAAACTGTCATATTTATGTATATATCGTGTGTAATGGCTTATGTTTGCAAAATCAAGATAAAATAGCTGTTATCAGCTTGCAAAAACATACAAAACGCTGTTTTCAAGTATATAAACTGTCATATTCATGTTTCTGTCGTGTATTGTTGCAGTCTTAATTTTAGTGAAGCCCTGCAACAAGACATTTTGGCAAGCCTTGTTTTTTTAGTTGCTCTTTTGACCACGCGAAACCTGGCGCGTGCCGACATCCGCCGGTCAACTCGCTCTTCTTGTGTTGTAGCTACGTTACGGAGAGGTTGTGTGTTTTGCGAGTTACGCTTAACACGTGTTTCCATTTCTGGTTTTGCTTATTTTTTACATTTCAACCTCACATAAGTAAACGAAACTACTTTGTTGTTTATTTCGATCTTATTATTTTATATTTCGTTCAATGGTCTACTTCACAAGCAGCATTTTTTTGTTGATTCTCTTGGGTGTTGACTTTCTAGTCTCACCCTAGAGCGGTTATTTATTATTCGAGCATACCCTTTTTTTTTGGTACCCCTAAGTGGTTGTGAGCTGAGGCCACTCCACGATCACTTTTTGAAATTTCGCATTTAATACGTAATTCTGCATAAACTTAGGTTAAGGATTTATGGAACATCCCATTTTTTGTTGTTGACCTACAATTTTTGAAATTTATCACATGCTAGTAATTCTGCATATTCATAATAATTAAATAACTCGAGTTTCCAATTCCCCTTTCCCTTCTCACCCCGTTTGATAGTGAGAGACTGTGAGAGTGCCTGTGCAGACTTGACGATCTCCTGAACCAGTACCTTCAGCTTTATTCAAGTTAATATTTGCTCCTTGTAGCCATTTTGTATTTCTGAAACTGATATTTTTTTGTAGTTCATCTTGAACTTTGTGATATTATTTTTAAGTTGTTGATCAGCCTACGTTTTGAGAGTTTGGTTTTTTGAGTAACTTTACGTATGGTTGATGAATTCAGTTTCAGATCTTACTGGCTTGATAAAGTAAATAATCATTCGATTATTTTTTTTGTACTGAAAAAAAATCCTTCGCGGATATTATTAAAAATAATCCGGTGGTGGTTATTAAGCCAAAAGAAGAACAAAAAAGTGTAATAACTAGACAAGTTGTTCGAGAAAATATCAATTTATCTGATATATCTGTTGGAGTAACATCAGTCAAAAGTGTCAAAAATGGGGGTATCGTTATTAAATGCCAAAAAGAAAAAGATGTTAGGAAACTTGAAGATGAAGTTTCCAAAAAATTGGGTGAAAGATATGACGTCAAAGTATCGAATTTAAAAAATCCTAAGATCAAAATAGTAGGAATATCAAAAGATTTAATAGATGAACAAATAATTTTGAATTTAAAAAAACAAAATTCCACAATAACAGAACATTCTGCAATTGCAATCAAATCAAAATGGGTACGAAATAATAAAAATAATGTAATAGCGGAAGTAGACACAGAAACATTTGCGAGAATAATCAATGAGGGTAAAGTTAATATTGGCTGGGACAGATGCAACATATATGAAGATTTAAACATTATTAGATGCTACAAGTGTTTAGGATTTGGGCACAAAGCAAAAGATTGTAAAAATCAAGTGACATGTAGTGAATGTGGGGGAAATCACAAGTATACGGATTGTACTTCCACCGTAGTAAGTTGTGCTAATTGCACTAAAACCAATAGTAGTCTAAAATTAAATTTAAAAACGGACCATAATGCTTTAGATCGCAACTGCAAAGTTTTTTTAAAAATCGTAGAAAGACAAAAAGGTAAAGTTAAGTATGCATAGCAACTACAGCATAATATGAAAGGATCGTCCAACATTTTGTGTTTAAATTCACAAAGCTACATGTCAAATAAAACTGAAATAGACCATTTAATGCAAAGTGAGAACCCTTTAATTATGTGTTTAACTGAAACCAGAACTACAGTTGATATTGATGACAATGAAATGCATGTGAAAAATTACAACTTAGTGCGATGTGATTCGTCGTCTAGACATACCGGAGGGGTGTTAATATTTCTGAGAGCGGACTTGAACTTTAAAATAGATAGCAAAATAGTGGAGCATAATTGCTGGTGGTTACTGTCAATAACATTTTCATTCAACGAAGTGCATTATCTGCTTGCAACAATGTATCGGTCTCCAAGTAGCAGTTTAGCAGCGTTCGTTAATTTCATGGAGGACTGGTTTGTAACAAAAGAAACAGTAAATGAAACTATATTAGTGGTTGGTGATTTTAATGTGGACTGGCTGGATACTACAAATTATTATAGCAATAAACTAAAAAACATCATAGAAATAAGTGGTTACAAACAATAAATTAACAAACCTACTCGTGTCACAGACACATCACGAACGTTAATAGACTATGTAATATCAAACGATTTCAGTGTAAGTTGCGACGTTAAAGATACACCTAAAGTTACCGATCATAATTTGATCTCAGTTATGTTAGCATACTCTCAAAGTTTCGATAAATATAATTGTAAATCAATAAGTAAAGTGGACAATAATGTATTAGTAGATAAGCTCGTTGCATGTAATTGGAAATTCAATATTGTAAATGTTAATGACTATTTTAATAATATGTATCGCAATATAAAAACTAGTATAGAAGAGTCTACTTTTATCTCAAGTAGAGTTTATAAAGAAAATAAAGTTTGGTTCAATAATAAAATTAAGTTCGCTATACATGTGAGAGACAATGCTTATAAAAGATTTGTTTTACAAACAATAAAGATGATTGGATTATATACAAATTAAAAAGAAATAAAGTAACCGATATTATAAAACATGAAAAACAATTATATTATAATAATTGCATTGATAAATGTAAAAACAATTCCAAATTAATGTGGAAAACTTTAAAGAAATTCACTTCTCTTAATACCAACAAAGAGATAACAAATATTATGTATAATAATGTAAATTACACTGATGTAAATGATATTGTTGAAATTTTTAACAATTACTTTGTAGACAGTATTCAAGAAGTTATAGATTCTATTCCAAATACAACAAACAACGTTATTGATAATGTAACAAAAATTAATCACGATAACATAGGCTTTAGTACTTTTTCCACTATTAATATTAATGAGTTAAAAAGTCTTATTTTTTCACAACAAAATAAATCTAGTATTGACGAAATAAATTTTAAATTCTTAAAAGATTACTTTCATATATTAGGTTACGCAATATTAGAATACATTAATGGATCACTGACATCAGGTATCGTCCCCAATCAACTAAAAAACTCAGTGATTAGTCCTATACATAAAATTAAAGGTACTACCAAAGTAGAAGAATTTAGACCAATAAACATGTTGGCAGCTTGTGAGAAAATATTAGAACTTGTGGTTCATAAACAATTAACCCAATATTTTAATGACAATAATATTTTGGTTCCTGAACAATCAGGATTTCGTAAAGATCATTCGTGCGAGACAGCATTGAACCTTCTGTTAAATGATTGGAAATTATCACTTGATGATGATAATGTTATATGTTCTGCCTTTGTCGATTTAAAAAGAGCATTTGAAACTCTAGACAGAAATATTTTAATAAATAAGCTTGCTACTTATGGCATAAAACATAAAGCATTGGACTGGTTTATAAACTATTTAACAAATAGAACACAATGTGTAAAATTAAATAATAGTTATTCAAATAAAATCAATATTGATGTAGGAGTTCCGCAAGGAAGTGCATTGGGCCCTTTTTTGTTTATAATTTACATCAATGATCTCCCTAATACTTTGAAACATTGTAAAATACACCTTTTTGCAGATGACACTCTTGTATACATTGAAGGTAAGGATAGAAACGAACTATGCGATTTAATGAATAAAGACCTTGAACATACCATATAGTGGATGAATAGCAACAAATTAAAAATAAATGCCAGTAAAACTAAAGTTATGTTTCTATCCTCACGAAACAAAGAAATTGTTTATAAAGATGTTAAAATTAAAATTAATGATATAGAGTTAGATTCTGTTTCGGAAATCAAATATCTGGGTATTGTTATTGACAACAAACTAAAATTTGACAAACATGTACAGTACTTGTGTAAAAAAATATCGAAGAAATTAAGCTATTTAGCTAGGATTTCTAATAATTTGTCATCTTGGACAACCTTGATGATATATAATACTATTATATTGCCGCATTTTACTTACTGTTCAACAATTCTATACATGTGTAACAATATGTCACTGGAAAAATTGCAAAAACTGCAGAATCGATCTATGAGAATTATTTTAAAATGTAGTAGATATACAAGTATACAAACAATGTTAGATAAGTTAGGTTGGTTAAATGTTAAACAATATGTAGAATTTAATGTGTTTATTTTCATACATAAAATGTTATTGGGAAAACTACCAGAATATTTAGTAAAAAATATAAAATATAATAATGATGTACATACATATGTCACAAGAAATATGCAAAATTTTTATGTTACACGAACTAATAAAACTAGCACTTGTAAGTCAATTTACCACAAAGGCCTGATTACATACAATAACTTATGTAAAACAGTAAAAGATGCTACAACGATAAGAGAATTTAAAACAAAATTAAGGCAAATTTATGAATGTACTTAATTTATTTACTATTTACCACACTTACATAACTGTTTATTCTATTGTAATATTATTGTAATGTATTAGTAAAACTAAATAAATTATATTATTATTATTATTATTATCATAGTTCATCAGCGCACTTCTCTAACATCATACATCGCATCACTTTTACTAACTTCTTTTCTTTCCTTTCCTATCCTATTGCTCAGCGTAAATTCAGTTGGATTTGTATAACTTTTTTGATTTTAGTAAAATATTGTAACGATTTTTGTAATTTGCCATCTGCTTGTAACTACTCTTGTATTTTTATAATATTTTGGTGGTTTGGTTTTCTGTCGCTTGTTTTTTTTTGTTCTCTAGCTGCTACGCCGACGCAGGGACTCTAGGCGAGAGCGTACAGGGGCAGCGTAGAGCTTGGTTTGACACTGCAGACACCTGAACCACTTAACTCAGCCACAAGAGCGGCTACAGCTATAGTCGTCCTGGCCCGTTCTCGGAAGTCGTACAGCCCAAGAAGTACTGCGAATTGGTTCAATAGGCCATCTTTTACCTTGGCACATCAACGCACCATCCTTCCAGGGACACGAGGTCAGTTCTCCGACATCGCAACGCCGCCGGCTTTGCTAGACCGCTCCGCTAACCCTGTCGTTCCTCGCAGAAGAACTCAGCTAGCTATCAGCGTCGGAAATCATATTGTAAACATTCCACACCTTAGTTGCTTCGGCCAAACTAGAGTAAGTTCAAGTCAGATTTAGTTTACTTCAATTTGTATTATTTGTACCACCTGTCTAAATTTTCGCCTAAAATATATACCAAATTTATATTTGTATGTCGTATTTGTTTTCAATTTGGTGGCGCCCATTTTCTCTTCCTTCCTTTCTTCCTTCTCTAATAGAACCGGACCCACCCTAACGAAATTGCCACCGTTTGTTCTTTGAAAGGTAAAGAGGAATTAACTGATTCCCAACGGGCCGCTCTTCAATTAGTTACGAAAGCTTATGCTAAACTTAGTTCTCAAGGACTTGGATGCACTCATTTAGTTAAATATTCTATTGACACTGGCGAAGCAGCCCCTATCAAGCAATGTTACTACCCGATGTCCCCTATTATGTTATCACACCTTCATAAAGAACTTGATAAAATGTTAGCCCTCGGTGTAGTTCGTCCTTCCAAAAGCCCTTGGTCTTCCCCAGTCCTTTTAGTGAAAAAGAAATCCGGTGATTTCCGCCTTTGTTTTGATGGCCGTAAGCTTAACTCAGTCACAAAAAAGGATGCTTATCCTTTGCCCTATATTTCAGATATATTAGATCATTTACGTGACACTAACTTCCTGTCTTCAATAGATCTGAAAAGCGCGTTTTGGCAAATGTCTTTAGATGAGAAATCTTGCGAAAAAACCGCGTTCACTGTTCCTGGGCGTGGCCTATTTGAATTTACTCGTACTGCTTTTGGTTTAACTAACGCCCCCGCTGCTTTGCAGAGACTTATGTCCGAAGTTCTCGGTAACGACTTAGAGCCATCAGTATTTGTTTATTTAGATGACATCATTATTAGCACAAAAACTTTTGAAGAACATATTTCATTGTTGTATACAGTATTAGATCGATTAAAAACTGCTGGGTTAACTGTTAATCATGACAAATGTGAGTTTTGTCGTTCTAGTTTAAATTATCTCGGATTTGTCATAGATAAACATGGTCTTAGAACTAACCCCGACAAAGTCGCAGCCATAGCTCAATTTCCCGTACCTCAAACTGTTACTGAACTTAAACGATTCATGGGATTAGCCTCTTGGTACCGCCGTTTTGTACCCCAGTTTTCCAGTATTGCCGCTCCCATTAACGCTTTGTCCTCTGGCAAACGTAAACTTAACAAATTAGTCTGGACTCCGGAAGCCCTCGATTCATTTAACACCTTGAAAACCTCTCTCATTTCTGCGCCTGTATTAGCTAGTCCTGATTTTACCCGACCTTTTTGTATTCAAACCGATGCCTCTAATTATGGCCTCGCCGCTGTTTTATCTCAAAAGGATTCTGAAGGACACGAGCATGTAATTTCATATATCAGTCGCACCTTAAACAAAGCAGAGCGTAATTATTCGGTCACCGAAAAAGAGTGTCTTGCCGTCGTATTCGCAATACAAAAATTTCGTCTTACATTGAAGGTTCCCATTTCACAGTAATAACTGACCATTCATCACTGTTGTGGTTGATGAATATGACTGATCCTTCCGGAAAATTAGCTCGTTGGGCTGTTAAACTCCAACAATTTGATTTTGAACTGTTACATCGCCCTGGAAAATTAAACGTAGTTCCATTTTTTTTTGTACATCATAATTCGTCAGCGCACTTCTCTAACATCATACATCGCATCACTTTTACTAACTTCTTTTCTTTCCTTTCCTATCCTATTGCTCAGCGTAAATTCAGTTGGATTTGTATAACTTTTTTGATTTTAGTAACTAGCTGCTACGCCGACGCAGGGACTCTAGGCGAGAGCGTACAGAGGCAGCGTAGAGCTTGGTTTGACACTGCGGACACCTGAACCACTTAACACAGCCACAAGAGCGGCTACAGCTATAGTCGTCCTGGCCCGTTCTCGGAAGTCGTACAGCCCAAGAAGTACTGCGAATTGGTTCAATAGGCCATCTTTTACCTTGGCACATCAACGCTCCATCCTTCCAGGGACACGAGGTCAGTTCTCCGACATCGCAACGCCGCCGGCTTTGCTAGACCGCTCCTCTAACCCTGACGTTCCTCGCAGAAGAACTCAGCTAGCTATCAGCGTCGGAAATCATATTGTAAACATTCCACACCTTAGTTGCTTCGGCCAAACTAGAGTAAGTTCAAGTCAGATTTAGTTTACTTCAATTTGTATTATTTGTACCACCTGTCTAAATTTTCGCCTAAAATATATACCAAATTTATATTTGTATGTCGTATTTGTTTTCAATTTGGTGGCGCCCATTTTCTCTTCCTTCCTTTCTTCCTTCTCTAATAAAACCGGACCCACCAACACTTCAACCGCATTGTCCATCGCTAGCCGAGGATTTGTTTGTGCGCTTCTACCCAGGTAAAGTGCAACAGTATAATGGCTAATGTTGGTTAAATCAAGAAAAAATTTCTGTTTTAAGCATGCAAAAGCATACAAAACGCCGTTTTCAAGTATTTCAACTATCATATTCATGTATATGTCGTGTGCAATGGCTTATGTTTGCAAAATCAAAATAAAATAGCTGTTTTCAGCTTGCAAAAACATACAAAATGCTGTTTGCAAGTATTTAAACTGTCATATTCATGTTTCTGTCGTGTATAATGGCTAATGTTAGTGAAATCAAGAGACAATTGCTGTTTTAAGCTTGCAAAAACATACAAAACGCCGTTTTCAAGTATTTAAACTGTCATATTCATGTGTATGTTGTGTGTAATGGCTAATGTTGGTTAAATCAAGATAAAATTGCTGTTTTTAGCATTCAAAAACATACAAAACGCCGTTTTCAAGTATTTAAACTGTCATATTCATGTATATGTCGTGTGTAATGACTTATGTTTGCAAAATCAAGATAAAATAGCTGTTTTCAGCTTGCAAAAACATACAAAACGCTGTTTTCAATTATTTAAACTGTCATATTCATGTTTCTGTCGTGTATAATGGCTAATGGTGGTGAAATCAAGATAAAATTGCTGTTTTAAGCATGCCAAAGCATACAAAACGCCGTTTTTAAGTATTTAAGTTGTCATATTCATGTATATGTCGTTTGTAATGGCTTATGTTTGCAAAGTCAAGATAAAATAACTGTTTTCAGCTTGCAAAAACATGCAAAATGCTGTTTTCAAGTATTTAAACTGTCATATTCATATTTCTGTCGTTTATAATGGATAATGTTGGTGAAATCAAGATAAAATTGCTGTTTTAAGCATGCAAAAGCATACAAAACGCCGTTTCCAAGTATTTAAATTGTCATATTCATGTATATGTCGTGTGTAATGGCTTTTGTTTCCAAAATCAAGATAACATAGGTTTATTCAGCTTGCAAAAACATAAAAAATGCTTTTTTCAAGTATTTAAACTGTCATATCCATGTTTCTCTCGGATATAATGGCTAATGTTGGGAAATTAAAATAAAATTGCTGTTTAAAGCATGCAAAAGTATACAAAACGCCGTTTTCAAGTATTTAAACTGTCATATTCATGTATATGTCGTGTATAATGGCTTATGTTTGCAAAATCAAGATAAAATAGCTGTTTTCAGCTTGTAAAAATATACAAAATGCTGTTTTCAAGTATTTTAACTGACATATTCATGTTTTGTCGTTCATAGCGGCTAATGTTGGTGAAATCAAGTTAAATAGCTGTTTTAAGCATGCCAAAACATACAAAACGCCGTTTTCAAGTATTTAAACTGTCATATTCATGTATATGTTATGTTTAATGGCTTATGTTTGCAAAATCAAGTTAAAATAGCTGCATCCAGCTTGCAAAAACATACAAAACGCTGTATTCAAGCATTTAAACTGTCATATTAATGTTTCTGTCGTGTATAATGGCTAATGTTGGTGAAATCAAGATAATATTGCTGTTTTCAGCATACAACAGCATACAAAACGCCATTTTCAAGTATTTAAACTGTCATATTCATGTATATGTCGTGTGAAATGGCTTATGTTTGCAAAATCAAGTTAAAATAGCTGTTTTCTGCTTGCAAAAACATACAAAACGCTGTTTTCAAGTATTAAAACTGACATATTCATGTTTCTGTCGTGTATAATGGCTAATGTTGGTGAAATCAAGATAAAATTGCTTTTTTAAGCATGCAAAAGCTTACAAAACGCCGTTTTCAAGTATTTAAACTGTCATATTCATATATATGTCGTGTGTAATGGCTTATGTTTGCAAAATCAAGATAAAATAGCTGTTATCAGCTTGCAATAACATACAATACGCTGTTTTCAAGTATTTAAACTGTCATATTCATGTTTCTGTCGTGTATAATGGCTAATGTTGGTGAAATCAAGATAAAATTGCTGTATTAAGAATGCAAAAGCATACAAAACGCCGTTTTTAAGTAATTAAACTGTCATATTCCTGTTTCTGTCGTGTATAATGGTTAATGTTCGTGAAATCAGGATAAAATTGCTGTTTTAAGCATGCAAAAGCATACAAAACGCCGTTTTAAAGTATTTAAACTGTCATATTCATGTATATGTCGTGTGTAATGGCTTATGTTTGCAAAATCAAAACAAAATAGCTGTTTTCAGCTTGCAGAAATATACAAAATGCTGTTTTCAAGTATTTAAACTGTCATATTCTTGTTTCTGTCGTGTATAATGGCTAATGTTGGTGAAATCAAGATAAAATTGCTTTTTTAAACATGCAAAAACATACAAAACGCCGTTTTCAAGTATTTAAACTGTCATATTCATGGATATGTCGTGTGTAATGGCTTATGTTTGCAAAATCAAGATAATGTAACGTTCGTTGGTGTCAAAGGTTTTTATTTTAACAATAAAACTATTATTAATAACAAAGAATTATAATAAAGAGTAAATAGTTAATTAACACTAGGTACATAACACTAAAATAACAATTACAAAAACTTATACACTAACACTTATCACTACTATAATTAAACACTATTATTTATATTAACTAGCCGAGCGATATTTATTTACGAAGATATATTTATTTTCACACCGAGCGGTATATTTATATTAACAAGTTCTTCCTCAGAATTTCGGAGTCGACTAAGTCATCTGACTTACTGACTCTGAGTCAACTAACTGACTCAACTCGACTAACTGAGTCCGATTCTTCTAAAAGACTAAATGAGTCTCACTGACTGCTCGGGAGTCATCTGAAAGACTGACTGCTCTTGAGTCAAGTAACTGACTGCCTGACGGCTGTCGGCGATTCCTTTTATATCTGGCGTTCCTTGTTTCTGGAAGGTTCTGGAATATTTCCTATTTTGGAGCAAACGACTTGTTCGAACTAGCAAGCGTTGAGTCATTCACTCGGCCGCGCGGCGTGGCGGCGCGGCTTCCCTATTGTGGAGCAAACGACTTGTTCGAACTCGCAGCGTTGCGTCATCACTCGGCCGCGCGGCGTGGCGGCGCGGCGTGGCCGCGTAGGCCCGCGAACTTATCGCTGCCGCGTTCGTTACACTGCCCCCTCCTTAGGTCTGTTTCGTCCCGAAACTTTCATGCTTTTTCTGCATCTACAGCTATTCCTCATCCAGAGACAAGATAATGAACTTCTTTGCGAAACAGGCTACATTTCTTCGGGCTTAGCTTCAGGTTGGCGCTTCCAAACCTCTGGAAAACTTCTTCTAAATTCTTCACATGGTCTTCAAATGTTTTGTCGACCACAATTATATCATCAAGATATACCAGACAAGTTTTCCATCTAACCTTATCAGAACGGATTCCATCACACGTTCAAATGTTGCAGGAGCATTACAAAGGCCAAACAGCATTACAGTAAAATGCCAAAATCCAGATCCAACAGTAAATTCTGTCTTCTTAACAACCTTTTGCTCCATTCCCACTTGCCACTTTTCAAGTCCAAAGTTGAAAAGAATTTGATCCCGCAAGTGTGTCCAACGTGTCGTCAATCCGTTTTTAATCTGCTTGTTTTGTGATAAATGTGACTGTTGAACAATAGCCCAGAACTGTACCTCCCTTCAGCACTGCTGGGTAATGGTTGATGTTCATCAGTCACACTGGTATTCTAATGTTTGTTAGAATAACGCTTTTCAAAACCAACACACCTCGTCCTGTTTCTGTGACACTGCAGTCTGGTTCTAAAACTGCCACTTGCCTATTTCACGTACCCTCTTCTGTTCTTCCTTCTACGAGCAGTTCACTGCAAACAAGAAGAGTAACGCCTTCTGCCAGGAATAGCCGAGCACGCACGTCGTCCTTATGTTGAAGAATAATTTCTTCATTGCCGATTTCCAGTATTCCGGCTTCTTCTCCATTTTCTGGAGCTTGCCACATTTATTTCTGTCAAGCCATATTGCTTGTAATACCCGTAAAGCGTCACCACGTAATGATGTTCTTAACATGGACGCTTTAGCACTTGAAGTCCAACCATGAACCACGGAAAGTGTCTCGAACAGAGTCAATCATTCTTCCCATGATGATTTTCCGTTGTAAGTTGGTATATCATGACGGCCAGGGATTGTTGTCACTTTCGCTTCTTGCAGCTGGGTTGTTGCATCCAGAGATGGTTGATTAACGGCTTTTAAACTGTCAGTCTTGATTTCGAGAACTTGCAGCTTCTTTTCCAGATCTTATATTTTCTCGTCTACGCTCTTGGACAACCCTTCAAGATCTTCTTTCAATTTCGTCTCAAGCCTTCTAAAATGTTCGAGAAATTCTTCATTCAGGTTTGTAGAATTTTCTTGCATTTAAGTTTCCAGGCTTCTAGAATATTCGAGAAATTACTTTTTCATATTTCTGGAACTTTCTTTCAATTTTCTCTCAAGACTTCTTCTTGCACTAGCACTACTCGAAGATGTTCTAGCAACACAGATTTCTTTTCAGCCGAATCTACATCTCTCTCTTCAAGCTCTTTTCTTAATTCGTCCACTTTCAAGTTCATCGACTTTTTCGTAGCCATGATGCACAACACTGTTATTCAACACTTATTTATTTAAATATTCGCATTATTTATTTTTACGTACAACATGATTATTTATTTTTAACCGTACCCCACACCTGACACCAATTGTAACGTTCGTTGGTGTCAAAGGTTTTTATTTAACAATAAAACTATTATTAATAACAAAGAATTATAATAAAGAGTAAATAGTTAATTAACACTAGGTACATAACACTAAAATAATAATTACAAAAACTTAAACACTAACACTTATCACTACTATAATTAAACACTATTATTTATATTAACTAGCCGAGCGATATTTATTTACGACGATATATTTATTTTCACACCGAGCGGTATATTTATATTCACAAGTTCTTCCTCAGAACTTCGGAGTCGACTAAGTCATCTGACTTACTGACTCTGAGTCAACTAACTGACTCAACTCGACTAACTGAGTCCGAGTCTTCTAAAAGACTGACTGAGTCTCACTGACTGCTCGGGAGTCACCTGAAAGACTGATTGCTCGGGAGTCAATTAACTGACTGCCTGACGGCTGCCGGCGATTCCTTTTATATCTGGCGTTCCTTGTTTCTGGAAGATTCTGGAATATTTCCTATTGTGGAGCAAACGACTTGTTCGAACTAGCAAGCGTTGAGTCATTCACTCGGCCGCGCGGCGTGGCGGCGCGGCTTCCCTATTGTGGAGCAAACGACTTGTTCGAACTCGCAGCGTTGCGTCATCACTTATCGCTGCCGCGTTCGTTACAATAAGATAGCTGTTTTCAGGTTGCAAAAACATACAAAATGCTGTTTTTAAGTATTTAAGCTATCATTTTCATGTTTCTGTAGTGTATAATGGCTAATTTTGGTGAAATCAAAATAAAATTACTGTTTTAAGAATGCAGAAGCATACAAAACGCCATTTTCAAGTATTTATACTGTCATATTCATGTATATGTCTTGTATAATGGCTTATGTTTGCAAAATCAGGAAAAAATAGCTGTTTTCAGCTTGTAAAAACATACAAAATGCTGTTTTCAAGTATTTAAACTGTCATATTCATGTATATGTTGTGTGAAATGGCTTATGTTTGCAAAATCAAGATAAAATAGCTGTTTTCAGCTTGCGAAAACATACAAAACGCTGTTTTCAAGTATTTAAACTGTCATATTCCTGTTTCTGTCATGTATAATGGCTAATTTTGGTGAAATCAAGATAAAATTGCTGTTTTAAGCATGCAAAAGCATACAAAACGCCATTTTAAAGTATTTAAACTGTCATATTCATGTATATGTCGTGTGTAATGACTTATGTTTGCAAAATCAAGATAAAATAGCTGTTTTCAGCATGCAAAAACATACAAAACGCTGTTTTCAAGTATTTAAACTGTCATATTCCTGTTTCTGTCGTGTATAATGGCTAATGTTAGTGAAATCAAGTTAAAATAGCTGTTTTAAGCATGCAAAAGCATACAAAACGCCGTTTTCAAGTATTTAAAATGTCATATTCATGTTTCTGTCGTGTATAATGGCTAATGTTGGTGAAATCAAGATAAAATTGCTGTTTTAAGCATGCAACAACATACAAATCAATTATTTAAACTGTCATATTCATGTATATGTCGTGTGTAATGGCATATATTTGCAAAATCAAGATAAAATAGCTGTTTTCAGCTTGAAAAAACATACAAAACGCTTTTTTCAAGTGTTTAAACTGTCATATTCCTGTTTCTGTCGTGTATAATGGCTAATGTTGGTGAAATCAGGATAATATTACTGTTTTAAGAATACAAAAGCATACAAAACGCCGTTTTCAAATATATAAACTGTCATATTCATGTATATGGCATGTGTAAAAGCTTATGTTTGCAAAATCAAGATAAAATAGCTGTTTTCAGCTTGTAAAAACATACAAAATGCCGTTTTCAAGTATTTAAACTGTCATATTCATGTTTCTGTCGTGTATCATGGCTAATGTTGGTTAAATCAAGATAAAATTGCTGTTTTAATCATGCAAAAGCATACAAAACGCCGTTTTCAAGTATTTAAACTGTCATATTCATGCATACGTCGTGTGTAATGGCTTATGTTTACAAAATCAAGATAAAATAGCTGTTTTCAGCTTGCAAAAACATACAGAATGCAGTTTTCAAGTATATTAACTGTCATATTTATGTTTCTGTCGTGTATAATGGCTAATGTTGGTGAATACAAGATAAAATTGCTGTTTTAAGCATGCCAAAACATACAAAACGCCGTTTTCAAGTATTTAAATTGTCATATTCATGTATATGTCATATGTAATGGCCTATGTTTGCAAAATCAAGATAAAATAGCTGTTTTCAGCTTCCAAAAACATACAAAATGCTGTTTTCAAGTATTTAAACTATCATATTCATGTTTTTGTCGTGTATAATGGCTAATGTTGGTGAAATGAAGATAAAATAGCTGTTTTAAGCATGCAAAGGCATACAAAACGCCGTTTTCAAATATATAAACTGTCATATTCATGCATATGTCGTGTGCAATAACTTATGTTTGCAAAATCAAGATAAAATAGCTGTTTTCAGCATGCAAAAACATACAAAACGCTGTTTTCAAGTATTTAAACTGTCACATTCCTGCCTCTGTCGTGTATAATGGCTAATGTTAGTGAAATCAAGTTACAATAGCTGTTTTAAGCATGCAAAAGCATACAAAACGCCGTTTTCAAGTATTTAAAATGTCATATTCATGTTTCTGTCGTGTATAATGGCTAATGTTGGTGAAATCAAGATAAAATTGCTGTTTTAAGCATGCCAAAACATAAAAAAGGCCGTTTTCAAGTATTTAAATTGTCATATTCATGTATGTGTCATGCGTAATGGCTTATATTTGCAAAATAAAGATAAAATAGCTGTTTTCAGCTTGAAAAAACATACAAAACGCTTGTTTCGAGTGTTTAAACTGTCATATTCCTGTTTCTGTCGTGTATAATGGCTAATGTTGGTGAAATCAGGATAATATTACTGTTTTAAGCATGCAAAAGCATACAAAACGCCGTTTTCAAATATATAAACTGTCATATTCATGTATATGTCGTGTTTAATTGCTTATGTTTGCAAAATTAAAATAAAATAAATGTTTTCAGCAAGCAAAAACAAACAAAATGCTGTTTTCAAGTATTTAAACTGTCATATTCATGTTTCTGTCGTGCATAATGGTTAGTGTTGGTGAATTCAAGATAAAATTGCTGTTTTAAGCATGAAAAGCATACAAAACGCCGTTTTTAAGTATTTAAAGTGTCATATTCATGTATATGTCGAGTGTAATGGCTTATGTTTGCAAAATCAAGATAAAATAGCTGTTTTCAGCAAGCAAAAACAAACAAAATGCTGTTTTCAAGTATTTAAACTGTCATATTCATGTTTCTGTCGTGCATAATGGTTAGTGTTGGTGAATTCAAGATAAAATTGCTGTTTTAAGCATGAAAAGAATACAAAACGCCGTTTTCAAGTATATAAACTGTCATATTCATGTATATGTCGTGTGTAATGGCTTATGTTTGCAAAATCAAGATAAAATAGCTGTATTCAGCTTGCAAAAACAAACGGAATGCAGTTTTCAAGTATTGAAACTGTCATATTCATGTTTCTGTCATCAGCTTGGAAAAACATACAAAATGCTGTTTTCAAGTAGTTAAACTGTCATATTCATGTTTCTGTCGTTTATAACGTCTAAAGTTGGTGAAAATAAGATATAATTGCTGTTTTAAGCATGCAAAAGCATACAAAACGCCGTTTTCAAGTATTTAAACTGTCATATTCATGTATATGTCGTGTTTAATGGCTTATGTTTGCAAAATCAAGATAACATAGCTGTATTCAGCTTGCAAAAACATACAAAATGCTGTTTTCAAGTATTTAAACTGTCATATTCATGTTTCTGTCGTGAATATTGGTTAATGTTGGTGAAATCAAGATAAAATTGCTGTTTTAAGCATGCCAAAGCATAGAAAACGCCGTTTTCAAGTATTTAAATTTTCATATTCATGTATATGTCGGGTGTAATGGCTTATGTTTGCAAAATCAAGGTAAAATAACTATTTTCAGCTTGCAATTACATACAAAATGCTGTTTTCAAGTATCTAAACTATCATATTCATGTTTCTGTCGTGTATAATGGCTAATGTTGGTGAAATCAAGATAAAATTGCTGTTTTAAGCATGCCAAAGCATACAAACGCCGTTTTCAAGTATTTAAATTGTCATATTCATGTATATCTCGTGTGTAATGACTTATGTTTCCAAAATCAAAATAAAATAGCTGTATTCTGCTTGCAAAAACATAAAAAATGCTTTTTTCAAGTGTTTAAACTGTCATATTCCTGTTTCTGTCGTGTATAATGGCTAATTTTTTTGAAATCAGGATAAAATTGATGTTTTAAGTATGCAAAAGCATACCAAACGCCGTTTTTAAGTATTTAAATTGTCATTTTCATGTATATGTCATGTGTAATGGCTTATATTTGCAAAATAAAGATAAAATAGCTGTTTTCAGCTTGAAAAAACATACAAAACGCTTTTTTCAAGTGTTTAAACTGTCATATTCCTGTTTCTGTCGTGTATAATGGCTAATGTCGGTGAAATCAAGATAAAATTGCTGTTTCAAGCATGCCAAAGCATACAAAACGCCGTTTTCAAGTATTTAAGTTGTCATATTCATGTATATGTCGTGTGTAATGGCTTATGTTTGCAAAATCAAGATAAAATAGCTGTTTTCAGCTTGCAAAAACAAACAGAATACAGTTTTCAAGTATTTAAACTGTCATATTCCTGTTTCTGTCGTGTATAATGGCTAATGTTGGTGAAATCAGGTTAATATTGCTGTTTTAAGCATTCAAAAGCATACAAAACGCCGTTTTCAAATATATTAACTGTCATATTCATGTATATGTCGTGTGTAATGGCTTATGTTTGCAAAATAAAGATAAAATAGCTGTTATCAGCTTGCAAAAACATACAAAATGCTGTTTTCAAGTATTTATATTTCTGTCGTGTATAATGGCTAATGTTGTTGAAATCAGAATAAAATTGCTGTTTTAAGCTTGCAAAAGCATACAAAACGCTGGTTTCAAGTATTTAAACTGTCATATTCATGTATATGTCGTGTGTAATGGCTTATGTTTGCAAAATCAAGATAACATAGCTGTTTTCAGCTTGCAAAAACATACAAAATGCTGTTTTCATGTATTTAAACTGTCATATTCATGTATATGTCGTGTGTAATGGCTTATGTTTGCTAAATCAAGATATAATTTGCTGTTTTAAGCATGCAAAAGCAAATTAAACGCCGTTTCAAGAATTTAAACTGTCATATTCATGTATATGTTGTGTGTAATATCTTATGTTTCCAAAATCAAGATAAAATAGCTGTTTTCACCTTGCAAACACATACAAAATGCTGTTTTCAAGTATTTAAACTGTCATATTCATGGTTCTGTCGTGTATAATGGCTAATGTTGGTGAAATCAAGGTAAAATTGCTGTTTTAAGCATGCAAAAACATACAAAACGCCGTTTTTAAGTATTTAAACTGCCATATTCATGTATATGTCGTGTGTAATGGCTTATGTTTGCAAAATCAAGATAAAATAGCTGTTTGATCTTGCAAAAGCATGCAAAACGCCGTTTTCAAGTATTTAAACTGTTACTTTTATGTATTTGTCGTGTGTAATGGCTTATGTTTACAAAATCAAGATAAAATAGCTCTTTTTAGCTTGCAAAAACATACAAAATGCTGTTTTCAAGTAGTTAAACTGTCATATTCATGTTTCTGTCGTGTATAATGGCTAATGTTGGTGAAATCAAGATAAAATTGCTGTTTTAAAGATGCAAAAGCATACAAAATGGCGTTTTCAAGTATTTAACCCAGATATGCCTAAAATTTTTGCATGCTAGAATGATTCAAGTTTTTGCTGATATTCATGTCAAAATGGTATTAGATAATATTTTATATACTTTAAAAAATTTTTATTGCCCTAGAAATACAAATTTGAACCTGTACTATTTATAGTACACTAAGAATTTAAGTATATAATACATGTTTTTTTTATTTTGTATGAAAATCGACAAAACACTTGACGTGTACTCCTACATCACACTTAGAACATCTTGTTTTTGCTCTTTCATAACAAAGACCGCATCTTGTCTGTTTATCTTGTGTGGTAATTAAATGATCTAATCGATCGTACCGCAAATTTGCAATTTCGCTAGCAAAAGTGTAGTGGCAATAACTCGTCTGAATTTCAGTTAATCCAAATCTCCTCCAATTTTACGATGCAACTGCCATGCGTTATGTATCGACATATCGATGCAATGCATAATTAGTGGGAAATACCATTTTTTTCCTCTTATTGAAGTCCGGTATAAACTAATGTTCTGATCAGATCTGTCGACACCTCCCATATTGGCATTATAGAGATGTATTAGGTGAGGTTGCTCAACCTGTAATAAAAATTAGTATTACCCGTAAATTGGAAATTTTTAATTTCAATTTGACAAAAATGAATTACCTGTATGTTCTTTTTTTCTTTTTGGGAATAACGTTTCACAGAGTGAGTTGGTTCAACTCCTGCAAATCTCGTTTGATCCATTTGTACATTTTTTTCTTTTTGTTTTTTTTTTTTTGGTGGGTTCTGTTTTTTCACTTATTTCTTCGCTGTCGGGTGATTCGCGGATGTTGAGTAGATGTGATAGGGGAATATCGTCATCCGAAGAAAAGGCATCGTCCTCATGGTGAAATTTTATTTCGGCAGGTGCCTGTAATTGTGACCCTGGCAAATTATCCATTATAAGAAAATCTTCATCTCCAGAATCCTCATCTGTTATTTCAGCGCATGCGGTCTCTGGAGGAAAAATTGTCACATCCTTGACATTTTTCGAATAATCCTCATCGTCATCCAACATAGCAAGGGCTTGTTCTAGTGAAAAGCCTCTAAAATAAATTAAAATACAATGTTATATATATACCTACCGTACTATATATAGTACATATATTTATTCACCAATTAAAAAGTACAAATTTGGAATTCAAACTAATTTTAAGTTATTGCTTATAAAAGATACACTATTTAACAATATAAAACAAAACAAAATTTAAAAAAATTATAACATTATATACTTTAAAAATACTAACTTTGCCCAGCGGATTCCGTAGTCGTCCATAATTGCAAAATGATGATATACAAAGTTTTTTTTTTTCAATATTATTTTTATTGCCACAGATAAAACATACGTCTTCACACGACAAATGTTACCTTCTGAATGATTTCTTGCACACAAATACTTGCTTCATTCACGCATCCTTACAAGAAAAATCCTGCAAACGCTGTACTATTTAAAGTACGCTAGGCATATGTAGGTTAAACTGTCACATTCATGTATATGTCGTGTATAATGGCTTATGTTTGCAAAATCAAGATGAAATAGCTGTTTTCAACTTGCAGAAACATACAAAACGCTGTTTTCAAGTGTTTCAACTGTCATATTCCTGTTTCTGTCGTGTATAATGGCAAATGTTGGTGAAATCAGGATAATATTGCTGTTTTAAGCATGCAAAAGCATACAAAACGCCGTTTTCAAATATATAAACTGTCATATTCATGTATATGGCGTGTGTAATAGCTTATGTTTGCAAAATCAAGATAAAATAGCTGTTTTCAGCATGCAAAAACACACAAAATGCTGTTTTCAAGTATTTAAACTGTCATATTCATGTTTCTGTCGTGAATAAAAGCTAATGATCGTTAAATCAAGATAAAATTGCTGTTTTAAGCATGAAAAACATACAAAACGCCGTTTTCAAGTATTTAAACTGTCATATTCATGTATATGTCGTGTTTAATGGCTTATGTTTGCCAAATCAAAATAAAATAGCTGTTTTCAGCTAGCAAAAACATACAAAATGCTGTTTTCAAGTATTTAAACTGTCATATTCATGTTTCTGTCGTGCATAATGGTTAATGTTGGTGAAATCAAGATAAAATTGCTGTTTTAAGCATGAAAAGCATACAAAACGTTGTTTTCAAGTATTGAAACTGTCATATTCATGTATATGTCCTGTGTAATGGCTTATGTTTGCAAAATCAAGATAAAATAGCTGTTTTCAGCTTGCAAAAACAAACAGAATGCCGTTTTCAAGTATTTAAACTGTCATATTCCTGTTTCTGTCGTGTATAATGGCTAATGTTGGTGAAATCAGGACAATATTGCTGTTTTAAGCATTCAAAAGCATACAAAACGCCGTTTTCAAATATATAAACTGTCATATTCATGTATATGGCGTGTGTAATGGCTTATGTTTGCAAAATCAATATAAAATAGCTGTTTCCAGCTTGCAAAACATACAAAATGCTGTTTTCATGTATTTAAACTGTCATATTCATGTTTCTGTCTTGTATAATGATTAATGTTGGTGAAATCAAGATAAAATTGTTGTTTTAAGCATGCTAAAGCATACAAAACATCGTTTTCAAGTATTTAAACTGTCATATTCATGTATATGTCGTGTGTAATGGCTTATGTTTGCAAAATCAAGATATAATTTGCTGTTTTAAGCTTGCAAAAGCAAATCAAACGCCGTTTCAAGAATTTAAACTGTCATATTCATGTATATGTCGTGTGTAATATCTTATGTTTCCAAAATCAAGATAAAATAGCTGTTTTCACCTTGCAAAAACATACAAAACGCTGTTTTCAAGTATTTAAACTGTCATATTCATGTTTCTGTCGTGAATAAAAGCTAATGATCGTTAAATCAAGATAAAATTGCTGTTTTTAGCATGAAAAACATACAAAACGCCGTTTTCAAGTATTTAAACTGTCATATTCATGTTTCTGTCGTGCATATTGGTTAATGTTGGTGAAATCAAGATAAAATTGCTGTTTTATGCATGAAAAGCATACAAAACGCCGTTTTCAAGTATTGAAACTGTCATATTCATGTTTATGTCCTGTGTAATGGCTTATGTTTGTAAAATCAAGATAAAATAGCTGTTTTCAGCTTGCAAAAACAAACAGAATGCAGTTTTCAAGTATTTAAACTGTCATATTCCTGTTTCTGTCGTGTATAATGGCTAATGTTGGTGAAATCAGGATAATATCGCTGTTTTAAGCATTCAAAAGCATACAAAACGCCGTTTTCAAATATATAAACTGTCATATTCATGTATATGGCATGTGTAATGGCTTATGTTTGCAAAATCAATATAAAATAGCTGTTTCCAGCTTGCAAAAACATACAAAATGCTGTTTTCATGTATTTAAACTGTCATATTCATGTTTCTGTCTTATATAATGGCTAATTTTGGTGAAATCAATATAAAATTGCTGTTTTAAACATGCAAAAGCATACAAAACACCGTTTTCAAGTATTTAAACTGTCATATTCATGTATATGTCGTGTGTAATGGCTTATGTTTGCAAAATCAAAATAAAATAGCTGTTTTCAGCTTGCAAAAACATACAAAATGCTGTTGTCAAATAATTAAACTGTCATATTCATATTTCTGTCGCGTATAATGGCTAATGTTTGTGAAATCAAGATAAAATTGCTGTTTTAAGCATGCTAAAACATACAAAACATCGTTTTCAAGTATTTAAACTGTCATATTCATGTATATGTCGTGTGTAATGGCTTATGTTTGCAAAATCAAGATATAATTTGCTGTTTTAAGCATGCAAAAGCAAATCAAACGCCGTTTCAAGAATTTAAACTGTAATATTCATGTATATGTCGTGTGTAATATCTTATGTTTCCAAAATCAAGATAAAATAGCTGTTTTCACCTTGCAAAAACATACAAAACGCTGTTTTCAAGTATTTAATCTGTCATATTTATGTTTCTGTCGTGTATAATGGCTAATGTTGGTGAAATCAAGGTAAAATTGCTGTTTTAAGCATGCAAAAACATACAAAACGCCGTTTTTAATTATTTAAAATGTCATATTCATGTATATGTCGTGTGTAATGGCTTATGTTTGCAAAATCAATTTAAAATAGCTGTTTCGAGCTTGCAAAAGCATGCAAAACGCCGTTTTCAAGTATTTAAATTGTTACTTTTATGTATTTGTCGTGTGTAATGGCTTATGTTTACAAAATCAAGATAAAATAGCTCTTTTTAGCTTGCAAAAACATACAAAATGCTGTTTTCAAGTAGTTAAACTGTCATATTCATGTTTCTGTCGTGTATAACGTCTAAAGTTGGTGAAAATAAGATATAATTGCTGTTTTAAGCATGCAAAAGCATACAAAACGCCGTTTTCAAGTATTCAAACTGTCATATTCATGTATATGTCGTGTGATGGCTTATGTTTGCAAAATCAAGATAACATAGCTGTTTTCAGCTTGCAAAAACATACAAAATGCTGTTTTCAAGTATTTAAACTGTCATATTCATGTTTCTGTCGTGAATATTGGTTAATGTTGGTGAAATCAAGATAAAATTGCTGTTTTAAGCATGCCAAAGCATACAAAACGCCGTTTTCAAGTATTTAAATTGTCATATTCATGTATATGTCGTGTGTAATGGCTTATGTTTGCAAAATCAAGGTAAAATAGCAGTTTTCAGCTTGCAATTACATACAAAATGCTGTTTTCAAGTATCTAAACTATCATATTCATGTTTCTGTCGTGTATAATGGCTAATGTTGGTGAAATCAAAATAAAATTGCTGTTTTAAGCATGCCAAAGCATACAAAACGCCGTTTTCAAGTATTTAAATTGTCATATTCATGTATATGTCGTGTGTAATGACTTATGTTTCCAAAATCAAAATAAAATAGCTGTATTCTGCTTGCAAAAACATAAAAAATGTTTTTTCAAGTATTTAAACTGTCATATGCATGTTTCTGTCGTATATAATGGCTAATGTTGGTGAAATCAAAATAAAATTGCTGTTTTAAGCATGTAAAAGCAAACAAAACGCCGTTTTCAAGTATTTAAACTATCATATTCATGTATATGTCGTGTGAAATGGCTTATGTTTGCAAAATCAAGATAAAATAACTGTTTTCAGCTTGCAAAAACATACAGAACGCTGTTTTCAAGTATTTAAACTGTCATATTCCTGTTTCTGTCGTGTATAATGGCTAATGTTGGTGAAATCAGGATAAAATTGATGTTTTAAGTATGCAAAAGCATACAAAACGCCGTTTTTAAGTATTTAAATTGTCATTTTCATGTATATGTCGTGTGTAATGGCTTATGTTTGCAAAATCAAGATAAAATACCTGTTATCAGCTTGCAAAAACATACAAAATGCTGTTTTCAAGTATTTAAACTATCCTATTCATGTTTCTGTCGTGTATAATGGTCAATGTTGGTGAAATCAAGATAAAATAGCTGTTTTAAGCATGCAAAAGCATGCAAAACGCCGTTTTCAAGTATTTAAACTGTTACTTTTATGTATTTGTCGTGTGTAATGGCTTATGTTTACAAAATCAAGATAAAATAGCTCTTTTTAGCTTGCAAAAACATACAAAATGCTGTTTTCAAGTAGTTAAACTGTCATATTCATGTTTCTGTCGTGTATAATGGCTAATGTTGGTGAAATCAAGATAAAATTGCTGTTTTAAAGATGCAAAAGCATACAAAATGGCGTTTTCAAGTATTTAACCCAGATATGCCTAAAATTTTTGCATGCTAGAATGATTCAAGTTTTTGCTGATATTCATGTCAAAATGGTATTAGATAATATTTTATATACTTTAAAAAATTTTTATTGCCCTAGAAATACAAATTTGAACCTGTACTATTTATAGTACACTAAAAATTTAAGTATATAATACATGTTTTTTTTATTTTGTATGAAAATCGACAAAACACTTGACGTGTACTCCTACATCACACTTAGAACATCTTGTTTTTGCTCTTTCATAACAAAGACCGCATCTTGTCTGTTTATCTTGTGTGGTAATTAAATGATCTAATCGATCGTACCGCAAATTTGCAATTTCGCTAGCAGATGGACGTCCTTTAGAGTATGAAAATACTTTTTTGTTTTGAACTAAAAGTGTAGTGGCAATAACTCGTCTGAATTTCAGTTAATCCAAATCTCCTCCAATTTTACGATGCAACTGCCATGCGTTATGTATCGACATATCGATGCAATGCATAATTAGTGGGAAATACCATTTTTTTCCTCTTATTGAAGTCCGGTATAAACTAATGTTCTGATCAGATCTGTCGACACCTCCCATATTGGCATTATAGAGATGTATTAGGTGAGGTTGCTCAACCTGTAATAAAAATTAGTATTACCCGTAAATTGGAAATTTTTAATTTCAATTTGACAAAAATGAATTACCTGTATGTTCTTTTTTTCTTTTTGGGAATAACGTTTCACAAAGTGAGTTGGTTCAACTCCTGCAAATCTCGTTTGATACATTTGTACATTTTTTTCTTTTTGTTTTTTTTTTTTTTTTTGGTGGGTTCTGTTTTTTCACTTATTTCTTCGCTGTCGGGTGATTCGCGGATATTGAGTAGATGTGATAGGGGAATATCGTCATCCGAAGAAAAGGCATCGTCCTCATGGTGAAATTTTATTTCGGCAGGTGCCTGTAATTGTGACCCTGGCAAATTATCCATTATAAGAAAATCTTCATCTCCAGAATCCTCATCTGTTATTTCAGCGCATGCGGTCTCTGGAGGAAAAATTGTCACATCCTTGACATTTTTCGAATAATCCTCATCGTCATCCAACATAGCAAGGGCTTGTTCTAGTGAAAAGCCTCTAAAATAAATTAAAATACAATGTTATATATATGCCTACCGTACTATATATAGTACATATATTTATTCACCAATTAAAAAGTACAAATTTGGAATTCAAACTAATTTTAAGTTATTGCTTATAAAAGATACACTATTTAACAATATAAAACAAAACAAAATTTAAAAAAATTATAACATTATATACTTTAAAAATACTAACTTTGCCCAGCGGATTCCGTAGTCGTCCATAATTGCAAAATGATGATATACAAAGTTTTTTTTTCAATATTATTTTTATTGCCACAGATAAAACATACGTCTTCACACGACAAATGTTACCTTCTGAATGATTTCTTGCACACAAATACTTGCTTCATTCACGCATCCTTACAAGAAAAATCCTGCAAACGCTGTACTATTTAAAGTACGCTAGGCATATCTAGGTTAAACTGTCACATTCATGTATATGTCGTGTATAATGGCTTATGTTTGCAAAATCAAGATGAAATAGCTGTTTTCAACTTGCAGAAACATACAAAACGCTGTTTTCAAGTGTTTCAACTGTCATATTCCTGTTTCTGTCGTGTATAATGGCAAATGTTGGTGAAATCAGGATAATATTGCTGTTTTAAGCATGCAAAAGCATACAAAACGCCGTTTTCAAATATATAAACTGTCATATTCATGTATATGGCGTGTGTAATAGCTTATGTTTGCAAAATCAAGATAAAATAGCTGTTTTCAGCATGCAAAAACACACAAAATGATAACATAGCTGTTTTCAGCTTGCAAAAACATACAAAATGCTGTTTTCAAGTATTTAAACTGTCATATTCATGTTTCTGTCGTGAATATTGGTTAATGTTGGTGAAATCAAGATAAAATTGCTGTTTTAAGCATGCTAAAACATACAAAACATCGTTTTCAAGTATTTAAACTGTCATATTCATGTATATGTCGTGTGTAATGGCTTATGTTTGCAAAATCAAGATATAATTTGCTGTTTTAAGCATGCAAAAGCAAATCAAACGCCGTTTCAAGAATTTAAACTGTCATGTTCATGTATATGTCGTGTGTAATATCTTATGTTTCCAAAATCAAGATAAAATAGCTGTTTTCACCTTGCAAAAACATACAAAACGCTGTTTTCAAGTATTTAAACTGTCATATTATATGTATATTCAGAGAGAGAGGTTGTGTTTTGTTATGCTCTGTGAGTTAATAGTTTATTGGAGTCGTTGTGTGGTTAAAAAAGTGCGTGAATATTCAAAATCACTATTGTTCTAATTTTACATTCATTGTTCTAAATTACGGTGGAGTTTTTGCTGGAGGAAGTATTGAAAACTGCTTTATTTCTAAAATAAATTGAGCCAGAGTCATATGTTTTTTTGTATTTTGGCTAATTTAATTACTTAAATTCCAGTTTGCGCTAGCCGCGCTAAGACATTATTACTGAGTAGTGTTTCGTGCGCATCAATGTGGAGTGTCTTTAAAAACCAGTGACTGCCAAAAGCGGGAACTATGGAGGACACAATAGAGGAAGAAACTAAACATTGTTTTAAATGTATGAAAGAATTTAATGGAGATAAAATCATTGGATGTGATGGGATTTGTAAAAAATGGTTTCATTCGAAATGTGCCGGGATTAATGATAAAGAATTTGCTGTTATTAAATCATGCAATGGTCTAAAATGGTTCTGTGCTCAATGCAAAATTTTTGAGGAAACATATGTTTCTTTGGAATCAGTTAAATTATTAATTAATGAGGCCCTGAATAAATACAGAGCAGAAATTGAATCTATTAAAAAACTTTTAAATAATGGTCTGAGCGAGAAAGTTGGCAGCTCGTATGCAAATATAGTTAAGAATAATCCGCCAGTTATTATTAAACCTAAAATAGATCAACAAAGCACAAAAACGAGACAAGAAATCCAAGAAAGAATTAAACCATCTGAACTGTCAGTAGGGGTGAAATCAATAAAAAATGTTAGAGATGGTGGAATTGTTGTGCATTGTACCAAAAATGATGATGTACACAAATTAAGTAGGGCAGTTACAAGAAAGTTAGGTAATAAATATGAAGTATCAGTTGGAAGTCTCAAAAATCCTCTATTAAAAATTGTTGGTATTGGTGAAAAAATGGATGCGGATCAAATAATAAATCATTTAAAAGCTCAGAATGAGAATATTTCTAATGAAGCATCGATAGAAATAAAACATATATGGGAAAGAAATAAAAAGCATACAGCAGTAATAGAAGTTGATTCTGGAACATTTACGTCTCTGACCACTACCGGCAAGGTTAATATCGGCTGGAATAGATGTCCTGTTTATGAAGAGTTTCAAATATTGAGATGCTACAAATGTCTTGGATACGGTCACAAAGCGGAAGTGTGTAAAAATGCTAAAGCGTGTAGCAAGTGTGGAGGTCAACACGACTACAAAGACTGCCATGAAAACTCTCAATCCTGCGTGAATTGTAGATATGCTAATGAAAAATTGAAACTAAACTTAGATATGACTCATTCTGCACTGGATCGAAAGTGTCCAGTATTTTTGAGAAAAATAGAAATGCAGCGTAATAAAACGAAATATATATAGCAATCACAGCAACTAAATGAGCATATTTTTTACATGAATGCTCAAAGCTATATGGCCAACATGTCTGAAATTAAACTATTTATCGAGATGGTTAAGCCTTATATTTTGTGTCTTTCTGAAACTCGTGTCACAGATGATATTGCAGATTCTGAAATCTATATTAATGATTATACAGCATTTAGATGTGATACTAATAGCAGACATACCGGAGGGGGTTTTAATTTTTGTCCATAATAGTATTAAAAGCACTAAAGTTAATAAAATCCAGAGTCATGGTGATTGGTGGATGTTAAATTTATCATTCTTCCTGAATACTCAAAAATATATATTGTGCGGATTATATAGATCACCTAGTAGTAGTATTCCACAATTTCTATCTTTTGTAGATGACTGGTTAACTAACCTTAATATCAGTGATGAAATATTAGTGCTAGTGGGTGACTTTAACATTGATTGGAAAACTAATTCTTTTTACAGTACGAAAATGAAAGACATATTTCAATTACATGGTTATAAACAATGTGTTCAGGATTATACGCGGATAACTCAAAGCTCTAGTTCATTGATAGATTATGTAGTTTCTAATGACTTTAATTTATGTTGTGAAGTAATGGACACGCCAAAAATTAGTGATCATCAAATAATAAAAATTCGTGTATGCAATATGAAGAATGCTAAACCTAATTTACAAGTTTTCCGTAAAAAGATTGATAAAAATAAATTACATAATTCATTAATAAATTGTAACTGGCCTTACTTAATAAGTAATGTCAACATATATTTTAATTTATTTTACAATAATATATCTAAAATAGTAAGTGAAAACTGTAAAACGATTGGTGTATTTAAGAACAAGAACAAATGGTTCAATTTAAATATAAGTAATGCTATTTTAGAACGTGATACAGCATATAAGAGATTTATGTACACAAAAAACAACATAGATTGGCAGATTTATAAGCAAAAAAGAAATATTGTAATTACTACGATTAGAAATGAAAAAAATATATATTACAATAACATAGTAGATAAATGTAAACATAATTCTGCATTGATGTGGAGGAATTTAAAAGAAATTTTGAATACAAATCATGCTAGAGATGAGTTTAGTTATGTTACTCTGAATAATGTTTCTTATTATGATATAAAAGATATTGTTGAAATTTTTAATCAATATTACATCAGTAGTATATTAGAAGTAAGAAATTCAATTACTTATGAGCCCAATTCATTAAATATTGCTTTAAATCACGTAAATTTGATTGAAGATGTGGAATTAAAAGAGTTTAATATAATTTCTTTAAATGAATTAAGAGAAATAGTTTATTCACAGGCCAATAAAAGTAGTACTGATGATTTGGGCATAAATCTAATAAAGGAATATTTTCATATTATTGGATATCCACTACTAGAATTCATTAATATGTCTTTGCAGCAAGCTATTGTTCCCGATGCTTTAAAAAAATCTTTGATACGACCGATACCTAAAGTATCGGGCACTTCCAAAGTGGATGAATTTAGACCTGTTAATATGTTACCAGCGTGTGATAAAGTATTAGAAATTGTGGTTTATAAACAGTTAAGTCAATACTTTAATGAAAATGAATTACTTGTGTCAATGCAATCAGGATTTCGGTCGAATCATTCATGTGAATCAGTAGTTAATATTACACAATAATGAAATGATATGTTCTGTATTTCTGGATTTAAAGAGGGCATTTGAAACTATTGATAGAACGATATTAATCCAAAAACTTTATAAATATGGTGTAAAAGGTAAAGTAAATGAGTGGATCAGTAATTATTTGACAAACCGATATCAAGCCGTAAGAATAAATAATTTAACTTCAACAGAAATAGAGAACGTTATGGGGGTTCCACAAGGTAGTGTTCTGGGACCTTTATTGTTTTTAATTTACATTAATGATTTACCAAATATATTAAAATATTGTAAAATACATTTATTTGCGGATGACACGTTAATTTATTTTGAAGGCACACACCATGTTCATATAATTAATAAGGTAAATGAAGATTTAGTTAGTTTACATCATTGGATGAAAGTTAATAAATTAAAGTTAAACGTAGATAAATGTAAAGTTATGTTCTTTGGCACTAGTAGCCAATACATACGCATTTGTAATGAAGATAATATTAAGATTGTAGTTAATGATACGTTTATTGAAATTGTTGAGGAAATAAAATATCTTGGTGTTGTAATTGACAGAAGATTAAAATTTAACATACACGTGCAATATTTATGTAAAAAAATCGCCAAAAAACTTAATTATTTAAATAGAATAAGTAAAAATTTGTCAATCTGGACCACTCTAATCATATATAATACAATTGTATTACCGCACTTCACATATTGTAGCACAATACTTTTTTTGTGCACCAAAACCGATTTAGAAAAACTCCAGAAATTACAAAACCGCGCAATGAGAATTATTCTCAAATGTAATAAATATACTGCTGTAGATACAATGCTAAGTTCTCTAAATTGGTTTTCTGTAAATGCATTTATCGAAATTAATGTATTGATTTTTATATATAAAGTTATTAATAATAAGTTACCAAATTACTTAAAAATTAACTTAAAAACAAGAAAAGACGCACATAATTACTGTACGCGACAAGAACAAAACTTTCACATTCCTAGAGCCAATAAAACAAGCACTGCGAATTTGGTATTTTGTAAAGGAATAAAAATGTTTAATATGTTACCAAATGATGTTAAAGAATCTAATTCCTTAAATGTTTTTAAAAAAAGAGTAAAGGAACACTATAACAACAAAACCAACTGATTGTTAATATCTTTTGTTTATACATATTTGTAATTATAAGTATTGTATTAGCCTTGCTAATTAAATAAACTATTCTATTCTATATTTATGTTTCTGTCGTGTATAATGGCTAATGTTGGTGAAATCAAGGTAAAATTGCTGTTTTAAGCATGCAAAAACATACAAAACGCCGTTTTTAAGTATTTAAAATGTCATATTCATGTATATGTCGTGTGTAATGGCTTATGTTTGCAAAATCAAGATAAAATAGCTGTTTCGAGCTTGCAAAAGCATGCGAAACGCCGTTTTCAAGTATTTAAACTGTTACTTTTATGTATTTGTCGTGTGTAATGGCTTATGTTTACAAAATCAAGATAAAATAGCTCTTTTTAGCTTGCAAAAACATACAAAATGCTGTTTTCAAGTAGTTAAACTGTCATATTCATGTTTCTGTCGTGTATAACGTCTAAAGTTGGTGAAAATAAGATATAATTGCTGTTTTAAGCATGCAAAAGCATACAAAACGCCGTTTTCAAGTATTTAAACTGTCATATTCATGTATATGTCGTGTGTAATGGCTTATGTTTACAAAATCAAGATAACATAGCTGTTTTCAGCTTGCAAAAACATACAAAATGCTGTTTTCAAGTATTTAAACTGTCATATTCATGTTTCTGTCGTGAATATTGGTTAATGTTGGTGAAATCAAGATAAAATTGCTGTTTTAAGCATGCCAAAGCATACAAAACGCCGTTTTCAAGTATTTAAATTGTCATATTCATGTATATGTCGTGTGTAATGGCTTATGTTTGCAAAATCAAGGTAAAATAGCTGTTTTCAGCTTGCAATTACATACAAAATGCTGTTTTCAAGTATCTAAACTATCATATTCATGTTTCTGTCGTGTATAATGGCTAATGTTGGTGAAATCAAGATAAAATTGCTGTTTTAAGCATGCCAAAGCATACAAAACGCCGTTTTCAAGTATTTAAATTGTCATATTCATGTATATGTCGTGTGTAATGACTTATGTTTCCAAAATCAAAATAAAATAGCTGTATTCTGCTTGCAAAAACATAAAAAATACTTTTTTCAAGTATTTAAACTGTTATATTCATGTTTCTGTCGTGTATAATGGCTAATGTTGGTGAAATCAAGATAAAATTGCTGTTTTAAGCATGCAAAAGCATACAAAACGCCGTTTTCAAGTAATTAAACTGTCATATTCCTGTTTCTGTCGTGTATAATAGTTAATGTTCGTGAAATCAAGATAAAATTGCTGTTTTAAGAATGCAAAAGCATACAAAACGCCGTTTTAAAGTATTTTAACTGTCATATTCATGTATATGTCGTGTGAAATACTTATGTTTGAAAAATCAAGATAAGATAGCTGTTTTCAGCTTGCAAATACATACAAAATGCTGTTTTCAAGTATTTAAACTGTCATATTCATGTTTCTGTTGTGTATAATGGCTAATGTTGGTGAAATCAAGATAAAATTGCTGTTTTAAACATGCAAAAGCATACAAAGCGCCGTTTTCAAGAATTTAAACTGTCATATTCATGGATATGTCGTGTGTAATGGCTTATGTTTGCAAAATCAAGATAATGTAACGTTCGTTGGTGTCAAAGATTTTTATTTTAACAATAAAACTATTAATAACAAAGAATTATAATAAAGAGTAAATAGTTAATTAACAATAGGTACATAACACTAAAATAACAATTACAAAAACTTATACACTAACATTTATCACTACTATAATTATGCACTATTATTTATATTAACTAGCTGAGCGATATTTATTTACGACGATATATTTATTTTCACACCGAGCGGTATATTTATATTCACAAGTTCTTCCTCAGAACTTCGGAGCCGACTAAGTCATCTGACTTACTGACTCTGAGTCAACTAACTGTCTCAACTCGACTATCTGAGTCCGAGTCTTCTAAAAGACTGACTGAGTCTCACTGACTGCTCGGGAGTCATCTGAAAGACTGACTGCTCGGGAGTCAAGTAACTGACTGCCTGACGGCTCCCGGCGATTCCTTTTATATCTGACGTTCCTTGTTTCTGGAAGGTTCTGGAATATTTCCTATTGTGGAGCAAACGACTTGTTCGAACTAGCAATCGTTGAGTCATTCACTCGGCCGCGCGGCGTGGCGGCGCGGCTTCCCTATTGTGGAGCAAACGACTTGTTCGAACTCGCAGCGTTGCGTCATCACTCGGCCGCGCGGCGTGGCCGGGTAGGCCCGCGAACTTATCGCTGCCGCGTTCGTTACACTGCCCCCTCCTTAGGTCTGTTTCGTCGCGAAACTTTCATGCTTTTTCTGCATCTACAGCTATTCCTCATCCAGAGACAAGATAATGAACTTCTTTGCGAAACAGGCTACATTTCTTCGGGCTTAGCTTCAGGTTGGCGCTTCCAAACCTCTGTAAAACTTCTTCTAAATTCTTCACATGGTCTTCAAATGTTTTGTCGACCACAATTATATCATCAAGATATACCAGACAAGTTTTCCAAGCTAACCTTTTCAGAACGGATTCCATCACACGTTCAAATGTTGCAGGAGCATTACAAAGGCCAAACAGCATTACAGTAAAATGCCAAAATCCAGATCCAACAGTAAATTCTGTCTTCTCAACAACCTTTTGCTCCATTCCCACTTGCCACTTTTCAAGTCCAAAGTTGAAAAGAATTTGATCCCGCAAGTGTGTCCAACGTGTCGTCAATCCGTTTTTAATCTGTTGGTTTTGTGATCGATGTGACTGTTGAACAATAGCCCAGAACTGTACCTCCCTTCAGCACTTCTGGGTAATTGTTGATGTTCATCAGTCACACTGGTATTCTGATGTTTGTTAGAATAACGCTTTTCACAACCAACACACCTCGTTCTGTTTCTGTGTCACTGCAGTCTGGTTCTAAAACTGCTACTTGCCTATTTCACGTACCCTCTTCTGTTCTTCCTTCTACGAGTACTTCACTGCAAACAAAAAGAGTCACGCCTTCTGCCAGGAATAGCCGAGCACGCACGTCGTCCTTATGTTGAAGAATAATTTCTTCATTGCCGATTTCCAGTATTCCGGCTTCTTCTCCATTTTCTGGAGCTTGCCACATTTATTTCTGTCAAGCCATATTGCTTGTAATACCCTTATAGCGTCACCACGTAATGATGTTCTTAACATGGACGCTTTAGCACTTGAAGTCCAACCATGAACCACGGAAAGTGTCTCGAACAGAGTCAATCATTCTTCCCATGATGATTTTCCGTTGTAAGTTGGTATATCATGACGGCCAGGGACTGTTGTCACTTTCGCTTCTTGCAGCTGGGTTGTTGCATCCAGTGATGGTTGATTAACGGCTTTTAAACTGTCAGTCTTGATTTCGAGAACTTGCAGCTTCTTTTCCAGATCTTATATTTTCTCGTCTACGCTCTTGGACAACCCTTCAAGATCTTCTTTCAATTTCGTCTCAAGCCTTCTAAAATGTTCGAGAAATTCTTCATTCAGGTTTGTAGAATTTTCTTGCATTTAAGTTTCCAGGCTTCTAGAATATTCGAGAAATTACTTTTTCATACTTCTGGAACTTTCTTCCAATTTTCTCTCAAGAATTCTTCTTGCACTAGCACTGCTCGAAGATGTTCTAGCAACACAGATTTCTTTTCAGCCGAATCTACATCTCTCTCTTGAAGCTCTTTTCTTAATTCGTCCACTTTCAAGTTCATCGACTTTTTCGTAGCTATGATGCACAACACTGTTATTCAACACTTATTTATTTAAATATTCGCATTATTTATTTTTACGTACAACATGATTATTTATTTTTAACCGTACCCCACACCTGACACCAATTGTAACGTTCGTCGGTGTCAAAGGTTTTTATTTAAAAATAAAACTATTATTAATAACAAAGAATTATAATAAAGAGTAAATAGTTAATTAACACTAGGTACATAACACTAAAATAACAATTACAAAAACTTATACACTAACACTTATCACTACTATAATTAAACACTATTATTTATATTAACTAGCCAAGCTATATTTATTTACGACGATATATTTATTTTCACACCGAGCGGTATATTTATATTCACAAGTTCTTCCTCAGAACTTCGGAGTCGACTAAGTCATCTGACTTACTGACTCTGAGTCAACTAACTGACTCAACTCGACTAACTGAGTCCGAGTCTTCTAAAAGACTGACTGTGTCTCACTGACTGCTCGGGAGTCATCTGAAAGACTGACTGCTCGGGAGTCAAGTAACTGACTGCCTGACGGCTGCCGGCGATTCCTTTTATATCTCGCGTTCCTTGTTTCTGGAAGGTTCTGGAATATTTCCTATTGTGGAGCAAACGACTTGTTCGAACTAGCAAGAGTTGAGTCATTCACTCGGCAGCGCGGCGTGGCGGCGCGGCTTCCCTATTGTGGAGCAAACGACTTGTTCGAACTCGCAGCGTTGCGTCATCACTCACCGCGCGGCGTGGCGGCGCGGCGTGGCCGCGTAGGCCCGCGAACTTATCGCTGCCGTGTTCGTTACAATAAGATAGCTGTTTTTAGGTTGCAAAAAAATACAAAATGCTGTTTTTAAGTATTTAAGCTATCATATTCATGTTTCTGTAGTGTATATTGGCTAATTTTGGTGAAATCAAAATAAAATTGCTGTTTTAAGCATGCAAAAGTATACAAAACGCCGATTTCAAGTATTTAAACTGTCATATTCAAGTATATGTCGTGTGTAAAGGCTTATGTTTTCAAAATCAAGATAAAATAGCTGTTTTAAGCTTGCAGAAATATACAAAATGCTGTTTTCAAGAATTGAAACTGTCATATTCATGTTTCTGTCGTGTATAATGGCTAATGTTGGTGAAATCAAGATAAAATTGCTGTTTTAAGCATGTAAAAGCATACAAAACGCCGTTTCCAAGTATTTAAATTGTCATATTCATGTATATGTCGTGCATAATGGCTAATATTGGTTAAATAAAGATAAAATTGCTGGTTTAAGCATGCAAAAGCATACAATACGCCGTTTTCAAGTATTTAAACTGTCATATTCATGTATATGTCATGTATAATGGCTTATGTTTGCATAATCAGGATAAAATAGCTGTTTTCAGCTTGTAAAAACATACAAAATGCTGTTTTCAAGTATTTAAACTGTCATATTCATGTTTCTGTCGTGTATAAAGGCTAATGTTGGTGAAATCAAGATAAAATTACAGTTTTAAGCATGCAAAAGCATACAAAACGCCGTTTTCAAGTATTTAAACTGTCATATTCATGTATATGTCTTGTATAATGGCATATGTTTGCAAAATCAGGATAAAATAGCTGTTTTCAGCTTGTAAAAACATATAAAATGCTGTTTTCAAGTATTTAAACTGTCGTATTCATGTTTCTGTCGTGTATAAAGGCTAATGTTGGTGAAATCAAGATAAAATTGCTGTTTTAAACATGCAAAAGTATACAAAACGCCGTTTTCAAGTATTTAAACTGTCATATTCATGTTTCTGTCGAGCATAATGGCTAATGTTGGTTAAATCAAGATAAAATTGCAGGTTTAAGCATGCAAAAGCATACAATACGCCGTTTTCAAGTATTTAAACTGTCATATTCATGTTTCTATCGTGTATAATGGCTAATGTTGGTGAAATTAAGATAAAATTGCTGTTTTAAGCATGCAAAAGCATACGAAACGCCATTTTAAAGTATTTAAACTGTCATATTCATGTATATGTCGAGTGTAATGACTTATGTTTGCAAAATCAAGATAAAATAGCAGTTTTAAGCATGCAAAGGCATACAAAACGCCGTTTTCAAATATTTAAACTGTCATATTCATGTTTCTGTCGTGTGTAATGGCTAATAATAGTGAAATCTAGAGAAAATTGCTGTTTTAAGTTTGCAAAAACATACAAAACGCTGTTTTCAAATATTTAAACTGTCATATTCATGTTTCTGTCGTGTATAATGGTTAATGCTGGTGATAGAAAAATTGCTGTTTTAAGCATGAAAAAGCATACAAAACGCCGTTTTCAAATATTTAAAGTGTCATATTCATATATATGTCATGTGTAATAGTTTATGTTTGCAAAATCAATATGAAAAAGCTGTTTTCAGCTTGCAAAAACATACAAAATGCTGTTTTCAAGTATTTTAACTGTCATATTCATGTTTCTGTCGTGTATAATAGCTCATGTTGGTTAAATCAAGATAAAATTGCTGTTTTAATAATGCAAAAGCATATTAAACGCCGTTTTCAAGTATTTAAACTGTCATATTCATGCATATGTCGTGTGTAATGGCTTATGTTTACAAAATCTAGATAAAATAGCTGTTTTCAGCTTGCAAAAACATACAGAATGCAGTTTTCAAGTATATAAATTGTCATATTTATGTTTCTGTCGTGTATAATGGCTAATGTTGGTGAAATCAAGATAAAATTGCTGTTTTAAGCATGCCAAAACACACAAAACGCCGTTTTCAAGTATTTATATTGTCATATTCATGTATATGTCATGTGTAATGGCTTATGTTTGCAAAATCAAGATAAAATAGCTGTTTTCAGCTTGCAAAAACATACAAAACGCTGTTTTCAAGTATTTAAAATATCATATTCATGTTTTTGTCGTGTATAATGGCTAATGTTGGTGAAATGAAGATATAATAGCTGTTTTAAGCATGCAAAGGCATACAAAACGCCGTTTTCAAATATTTAAACTGTCATATTCATGTATATGTCGTGTGTAATGACTTATGTTTGCAAAATAAAGATAAAATAGCAGTTTTAAGCATGCAAAGGCATACATAACGCCGTTTTTAAATATTTAAACTGTCATATTCAAGTTTCTGTCGTGTGTAATGGCTAATGATAGTAAAATCTTGAGAAAATTGCTGTTTTAAGTTTGCAAAAACATACAAAACGCTGTTTTCAAATATATAAACTGTCATATTCATGTTTCTGTCGTGTATAATGGCTAATGCTGGTGAAATCTAGATAAAATTGCTGTTTTAAACATGAAAAAGCATACAAAACGCCGTTTTCAAATATTTAAACTGTCATATTCATATATATGTCGTGTGTAATAGTTTATGTTTGCAAAATCAATATGAAAAAGCTGTTTTCAGCTTGCAAAAACATACAAAATGCTGTTTTCAAGTATTTAAACTGTCATATTCATGCATATGTCGTGTGTAATGGCTTATGTTTACAAAATCAAGTTAAAATAGCTGTTTTCAGCTTGCAAAAACATATAGAATGCAGTTTTCAGGTATATAAACTGTCATATTTATGTTTCTGTCGTGTATAATGGCTAATGTTGGTGAAATCAAGATAAAATTGCTGTTTTAAGCGTGCCAAAACATACAAAACGCCGTTTTCAAGTATTTAAATTGTCATATTCATGTATATGTCATGTGTAATGGCTTATATTTGCAAAATCAAGATAAAATAGCTATTTTCAGCTTGAAAAAACATGCAAAACGCTTTTTTCAATTGTTTAAACTGTCATATTCCTGTTTCTGTCGTGTATAATAGCTAATGTTGGTAAAATTAGGATAATATTACTGTTTTAAGCATGCAAAAGCATACAAAACGCCGTTTTCAAATATATAAACTGTCATATTCATGTATATGGCGTGTGTAATAGTTTATATTTGCAAAATCAAGATAAAATAGCTGTTTTCAGCATGCAAAAACACACAAAATGCTGTTTTCAAGTATTTAAACTGTCATATTCATGTTTCTGTCGTGAATAATGGCTAATGATCGTTAAATCAAGATAAAAATGCTGTTTTAAACATGAAAAACATACAAAACGCCGTTTTCAAGTATTTTAACTGTCATATTCATGTTTCTGTCGTGCATAATGGTTAATTTTGGTGAAATCAAGATAAAATTGCTGTTTTAAGCATGAAAAGCATACAAAACGCCGTTTTTAAGTATGGAAACTGTCATATTCATGTATATGTCGTGTGTAATGGCTTATGTTTGCAAAATCATGATAAAATAGCTGTTTTCAGCTTGCAAAAACAAACAGAATGCAGTTTTCAAGCATTTAAACTGTCATATTCATGTTTCTGTCGTGTATAATGGCTAATGTTGGTGAAATCAAGATAAAATTGCTGTTTCAAGCATGCCAAAGCATACAAAACGCCATTTTCAAGTATTTAAGTTGTCATATTCATGTATATGTCGTGTGTAATGGCTTATGTTTGCAAAATCAAGATAAAATAATTGTTTTCAGCTTGCAAAAACATACAAAACGCTGTTTTCAAGTATTTAAACTGTCATATTCCTGTTTCTGTCGTGTATAATGGCTTATGATGGTGAAATCAGGATAAAATTGATGTTTTAAGTATGCAAAAGCATACAAAACACCGTTTTTAAGTATTTAAATTGTCATTTTCATGTATATGTCGTGTGTAATAGCTTATGTTTGCAAAATCAAGATAAAATAGCTGTTATCAGCTTGCAAAAACATACAAAATGCTGTTTTCAAGTATTTAAACTATCCTATTCATGTTTCTGTCGTGTATAATGGCTAATGTTGGTGAAATCAAGATAAAATAGCTGTTTTAAGCATGCAAGAGCATACAAAACGCCGTTTTCAAATACTTAAACTGTCATATTCATGTATATGTCGTGTGTAATGGCTTATGTTTGCAAAATCAAGATAAAATAGCTGTTCTCAGCTTGCAAAAACATACAAAATGCTGTTTTCAAGTATTTAAACTGTCATATTCATGTTTCTGTCGTGAATAATGGCTAATGATCGTTAAATCAAGATAAAATTTCTGTTTTAAGCATGAAAAACATACAAAATGCCGTTTTCAAGTATTTAAACCGTCATATTCATGTATATGTCTTGTGTAATGGCTTATGTTTGCAAAATCAATAAAAATAGCTATTTTCAGCTTGCAAAAACATACAAAACGATGCTTTCAAGTATTTAAACTGTCATATTCATGTTTCTGTCGTGCATACAGGTTAATGTTGGTGAAATCAAGATAAAATTGCTGTTTTAAGCATGAAAAGCATACAAAACGCCATTTTTAAGTATTTAAACTGTCATATTCATGTATATGTCGTGTGTAATGGCTTATGTTTGCAAAATCAAGATAAAATAGCTGTTTTCAGCTTGCAAAAACAAACAGAATGCAGTTTTCAAGCATTTAAACTGTCATATTCCTGTTTCTGTCCTGTATAATGGCAAATGTTGGTGAAATCAAGATAATATTGCTGTTTTAAGCATGCAAAAGCATACAAAACGCCGTTTTCAAATATATAAACTGTCATATTTATGTATATTGCGTGTGTAATAGCTTATGTTTGCAAAATCAAAATAAAATAGCTGTTTTCAGCATGCAAAAACACTCAAAATGCTGTTTTCAAGTATTTAAACTGTCATATTCATGTTTCTGTCGTGAATAATGGCTAATGATCGTTAAATCAAGATAAAAATGCTGTTTTAAGCATGAAAAACATACAAAACGCCGTTTTCAAGTATTTCAACTGTCATATTCATGTATATGTCTTGTATAATGGCATATGTTTGCAAAATCAGGATAAAATAGCTGTTTTCAGCTTGTAAAAACATATAAAATGCTGTTTTCAAGTATTTAAACTGTCGTATTCATGTTTCTGTCGTGTATAATGGCTAATAAAGGAGACAAATAACGGAGAAGCAGTCAATTTATTAAAAAATTTTATAACACCAACGTTTCAACTCCAATTGAGTCTTCTTCAGGGTGCTAGTTACAAACATAAAAAACACAATAAATACAAGAAAGTACAAATCAGGTACACGACTTACATAAAATTACATTAGAATGAATAAAAATGAGTAAAAGTTAAATACATGTCAAAATAAATGTACGTCAAAAAAAAATAATAAACATAAAACAAGCAAAGCCAACCACCTACAAATCTCATAGTTGATCCAAAACTAACAAGAAACATCAAGTAAACTACATAAAAAATAAAAATAAGTAAAAAGTTAAAAATTAATATAACAAACAGCATATCTCAGCAAACAACAAATAATGGTTACAATAAAAATAAAAATATACAAATAGAAAACAACAAAATAATAAATCAGCAATGTAATAAAGATGCATAATGCTTAATTAAGACACCACTGTAGATAGAACTAAGATTTTGGATGTCAGTTTGCCCGTTTATGTTATTTCTATTTTTATGAATACAAAGCATCTCTAACGTCAACCTCTTGTTTAGATTTTTTTCAGTTTTTAGGATCTTCGTGTTATCAAAGTCGAAGTTGTGAGACTCAGATTGAGCATGGTGAACCAAAGCACAATTACCGGCATTGTTGGATTTGACAGAATTACGTTGATGTTCCTTAATTCTTGTGTTGAGATATCTTTTTGTTTGACCTATGTAAACCTTATTACAATCTTTACACGGAACTTCATATATAACTTCAGATCTATGTAGCTTGTTAATCGGGTATTTAGTGTTGCTAAAAAGTTGCCCAACATTTTTTTGTTGATAGAATGTAATATTAACATTCAAATTCCGAGAAATAGTACGTTTTATTTTATGAGACAGATTTTCAATAAACGGAATGGTATAGTATGGAGAAACTTGTTTATTTTGATTGGAGTTTACTGGACTATTGTTGTTTAAAATTCTATTCACCAGTGTTTTGGGATAGTTGTTGATCAGGAGTAATTGTTTTACTTGCATTCTGACTTCTTTGTGAAAACATTCGGATGTTAGTTTAAGTGCACGGTTTTTTAAATTTGTCGCTAAATTAACTAGTTGATGTCGCGGATGATGCGATCGATAATTTAGATACCGTGTGGTGGCTGTTGATTTCTTGTGCCATTTAGTTAGAATGGTTCCATCAAATGTCCGTATGAGTAAGATGTCAAGGAATGGGATCTGTCCGTTTTCTTCAACTTCGATCGTGAATTGCAAGTGTTCATTATATCCATTAAAAATCTCCAAAATATCATTGACTCTGTGTTTTGGAACTGCAGTAATAAGATCATCAACATATTTTTTAATGAAAGGAATTCTGAAGGGTAACAAAGACATACAGTGTTCGAGTAACATATCCATAACTAGATTAGCAATAACAGGGCTTAAATTAGATCCCATTGCTGTTCCAAAAAGTTGTTGGTAGAATTTACCTTGAAAACAGAAATAACTGCTTGTATACCAAAAGTCAATGATGTTCATGACCTCATGTAACGGTATGTTCGTTTTATTTTTAATGATGTCCCATTTTTCTTCAATGACTTTATGTATTAAATTTAAGGGTACGTTAGTAAACAGCGACACAACATCCAGGGATATAAGTACATAATCAGGATCCAATCTGACGGTAGTAATAAACTCAGCAAATTCGAAGGAATTCCTGACATGAAATTCATCATTCTCTAGTCCTCGTAGAGTGTCTGCTAAATATTTAGAGATATTTGCTGTAGGGCCATTGATACCTGAGACGATAGGTCGTAGTGGAAATCCTTGTTTGTGTACTTTGATGAGCCCATATATTCTGGGTGCTACCGATGTGTCTTGTGTTAAGTTACGTTTGGTACGTTCATCAATGAAATTATTCTCGTAAAGTTGTTTTACAATTTTGTTATTCTTATTCTGTATTTTTGTTGTAGGATCCATGTTCAAGATTTTATATGTTGATCGATCTGACAGCAGGTCATTCATTTTTGTATTGTAATCCTCTGTAGTGACGGCGACAGTTTTGTTGCCTTTGTCTGCTTTTAGAATGAGAAGATCATTTTTATGATGTTTAAGAAATTTCTTGGTTTTATTAAAATCTTGTACAACTTGGATATTTTGATTCTGACTGTGCGTTCTGTGGAGATGATTTAGTACATTATTAGTCACATTGGCCCGTACATTATTTTTAAGCTCCGTGTCTGTAGTCGAACATAAAATGTATTCAACATCAGCTATGAGTCTATCCACAGGTAATTCATGTGGCAGGTATGGAACTGCGAACTTGGGACCTAATGATAGCAAATTCTTAACTTAAATATTTAAACTGTCATATTCATGTTTCTGTCGTGTGTAATGGCTAATAATAGTGAAATCTAGAGAAAATTGCTGTTTTAAATTTGCAAAAACATACAAAACGCTGTTTTCAAATATTTAAACTGTCATATTCATGTTTCTGTCGTGTATAATGGTTAATGCTGGTGATAGAAAAATTGCTGTTTTAAGCATGAAAAAGCATACAAAACGCCGTTTTCAAATATTTAAAGTGTCATATTCATATATATGTCATGTGTAATAGTTTATGTTTGCAAAATCAATATGAAAAAGCTGTTTTCAGCTTGCAAAAACATACAAAATGCTGTTTTCAAGTATTTTAACTGTCATATTCATGTTTCTGTCGTGTATAATAGCTCATGTTGGTTAAATCAAGATAAAATTGCTGTTTTAATAATGCAAAAGCATATTAAACGCCGTTTTCAAGTATTTAAACTGTCATATTCATGCATATGTCGTGTGTAATGGCTTATGTTTACAAAATCTAGATAAAATAGCTGTTTTCAGCTTGCAAAAACATACAGAATGCAGTTTTCAAGTATATAAATTGTCATATTTATGTTTCTGTCGTGTATAATGGCTAATGTTGGTGAAATCAAGATAAAATTGCTGTTTTAAGCATGCCAAAACACACAAAACGCCGTTTTCAAGTATTTATATTGTCATATTCATGTATATGTCATGTGTAATGGCTTATGTTTGCAAAATCAAGATAAAATAGCTGTTTTCAGCTTGCAAAAACATACAAAACGCTGTTTTCAAGTATTTAAAATATCATATTCATGTTTTTGTCGTGTATAATGGCTAATGTTGGTGAAATGAAGATATAATAGCTGTTTTAAGCATGCAAAGGCATACAAAACGCCGTTTTCAAATATTTAAACTGTCATATTCATGTATATGTCGTGTGTAATGTCTTATGTTTGCAAAATAAAGATAAAATAGCAGTTTTAAGCATGCAAAGGCATACATAACGCCGTTTTTAAATATTTAAACTGTCATATTCAAGTTTCTGTCGTGTGTAATGGCTAATGATAGTAAAATCTTGAGAAAATTGCTGTTTTAAGTTTGCAAAAACATACAAAACGCTGTTTTCAAATATATAAACTGTCATATTCATGTTTCTGTCGTGTATAATGGCTAATGCTGGTGAAATCTAGATAAAATTGCTGTTTTAAACATGAAAAAGCATACAAAACGCCGTTTTCAAATATTTAAACTGTCATATTCATATATATGTCGTGTGTAATAGTTTATGTTTGCAAAATCAATATGAAAAAGCTGTTTTCAGCTTGCAAAAACATACAAAATGCTGTTTTCAAGTATTTAAACTGTCATATTCATGCATATGTCGTGTGTAATGGCTTATGTTTACAAAATCAAGTTAAAATAGCTGTTTTCAGCTTGCAAAAACATATAGAATGCAGTTTTCAGGTATATAAACTGTCATATTTATGTTTCTGTCGTGTATAATGGCTAATGTTGGTGAAATCAAGATAAAATTGCTGTTTTAAGCGTGCCAAAACATACAAAACGCCGTTTTCAAGTATTTAAATTGTCATATTCATGTATATGTCATGTGTAATGGCTTATATTTGCAAAATCAAGATAAAATAGCTATTTTCAGCTCGAAAAAACATGCAAAACGCTTTTTTCAATTGTTTAAACTGTCATATTCCTGTTTCTGTCGTGTATAATAGCTAATGTTGGTAAAATTAGGATAATATTACTGTTTTAAGCATGCAAAAGCATACAAAACGCCGTTTTCAAATATATAAACTGTCATATTCATGTATATGGCGTGTGTAATAGCTTATGTTTGCAAAATCAAGATAAAATAGCTGTTTTCAGCATGCAAAAACATACAAAATGCTGTTTTCAAATATTTAAACTGTCATATTCATGTTTTTGTCGTGAATAATGGCTATTGATCGTTAAATGAACATAAAATTGCTGTTTTAAGCATGAAAAACATACAAATCGCCGTTTTTAAGTATTTAAACTGTCATATTCATGTATATGTCGTGTGTAATGGCTTATGTTTGCAAAATCAAGATAAAATAGCTGTTTTTAGCTTACAAAAACATACAAAATGCTGTTTTAAAGTATTTAAACTGTCATATTCATGTTTCTGTCGTGAATTATGGCTAATGCTCGTTAAATCAATATAAAATTTCTGTTTTAAGCATGAAAAACATACAAAACGCCGTTTTCAAGTATTTAAACTGTCATATTCATGTATATGTCGTGTGTAGTAGCTTATGTTTGCAAAATCAAGGTAAAATAGCTGTTTTTAGCTTGCGAAAACATACTAAACGCTGTTTTCAAGTATTTAAACTGTCATATTCATGTATATGTCGTGTGTAATGGCTTATGTTTGCAAAATCAAGATAAAATAGCTGTTTTCAGCTTGCAAAAACAAACAGAATGCAGTTTTCAAGCATTTAAACTGTCATATTCCTGTTTCTGTCGTGTATAATGGCAAATGTTGGTGAAATCAAGATAATATTGCTGTTTTAAGCATGCAAAAGCATACAAAACGCCGTTTTCAAATATATAAACTGTCATATTCATGTATATGGCGTGTGTAATAGTTTATATTTGCAAAATCAAGATAAAATAGCTGTTTTCAGCATGCAAAAACACACAAAATGCTGTTTTCAAGTATTTAAACTGTCATATTCATGTTTCTGTCGTGAATAATGGCTAATGATCGTTAAATCAAGATAAAAATGCTGTTTTAAACATGAAAAACATACAAAACGCCGTTTTCAAGTATTTTAACTGTCATATTCATGTTTCTGTCGTGCATAATGGTTAATTTTGGTGAAATCAAGATCAAATTGCTGTTTTAAGCATGAAAAGCATACAAAACGCCGTTTTTAAGTATGGAAACTGTCATATAATAATAATAATAATAATAATAATATTTCTTTATTGACTCAAGTCAACGGCGAGGTTCAGCCATAGGCTGTTCTTCCACCTAACCGATACATTAAGACATTAAGACATATTACAATATTGACAGTCAACACATATACATAATATAATGAAATATTTTGAAACATAAAATAATGATAATTACAAATGTCAGGAACAAATAAATGATTTATCAAATGTGAATACAATTGTGGGATGCATTTACAAATATGTTATGAACCACATTTATTACAATAAATCGTTTACATTAGCTTTAAATGAATTAACAGACAGAGATTTCAAATGAGAAGGAACATTGTTATAAAGGGTTGGAGCTAAATATGAGAAAGAACATTTGAATTTAGATTTTTTAAAGGGTGGCACGTCATACAAGTCTTTTTCCCGTAATGAATAATGATAACTTTTGACAACAAGTTTCTCATGCAGGTAGGGAGGAATGCCGGTAAGTTTGATTTTGTGAGTGAAACAATTATATAATTTTTTTACATAGTTATCAATGGTATCCATGTTAGCTAGTGAGCGGTAGTGGGATATATGATCATATTTACGAATACCATAAACATAACGGAGACATGCATTTTGAAATAGAGTAATTCTATTTTTATCTAATTGTGTTAAATTTGGTACGTAAACACAAGCACAATAATAAAGTAGTGGCAAAATTAGAGTATTGACTAATCGCAGTTTAACTTCCGAGGATAAAAGATGTCGGAACTGATATAGGTGGCGTAGTTTCAGTTTAGCCGCTGTTAATTTTTTTGTTAAATGTGTTCTAAAATTTAATAGCTCATCGATTTCTAAACCTAGGCTTTTTATGGTACAACTACGTTGTAATTTTACACTATCCAGCACAATATCAAGATCATCATTGTAGCCAAAGATAATAAGAGATGATTTTTCAGCGTTAATTTTAAGGCCATTATTTTTTATCCACTTTGTGAGCAAATCTAGATCATTATTGATAGAATCAGTCTTTTCTAGTATTTCTGATGGATTTAAAGATGCAAGGATTTGTGTATCGTCAGCGTAAGAGTATGCTGAGCAATAGTTCAAGACAGATGGCATATCCGCAACATAAATTAAGAAAAATAAAGGGCCCAAAATAGATCCTTGCGGAACTCCACACTTTGAGTGAAATAAAGAAGATTGAGAGGTTTCTGATTCAGATGACATAGTGACGTAGAAAGATCTATTGGTAAAGTAACTCCTGCACCACTGTATGGCACTCTCAGAAAAATTGTAATAATTTAGTTTGGCAAGGAGTATGTTATAATTTACCATATCAAACGCCTTTGTAAAGTCAATTTGAACAAGAGCGACCAAATTAGATTTATCTAGACTGGATATAATAGTATCAATAATATTCATGAGACAGGACTGAGTGCTGTATCCGCGTCTGAACCCTGATTGTGTGCTTGGCAAGATATTATTATCAGAGATATAGCTCATCATTTGATCAATGCATACTCGTTCCAGGACTTTAGAAAGTGTTGGAAGGATACTGATTGGGCGCAAGTCATCAAAGCTAATAGAATTATTCTTTTTTGCAATTGGCTTAACAATTGCCACCTTCCAGATATCAGGGACAACTCCTTCCAACAAGCTCGTGTTTATGATATGCGTAACATGATTATTTATCACTGGTAAAAGAAGAACAATCATTTTTAGAGAAATATCATCCACCCCAGCTGCATTAGATTTTATTTTGTACAAAATGCTTTTTATAGTTAAATTATCAACTAGTTCAAAACTAAAGCATTCTGTACGCAAGTTTGAATATTTATTGTTATTATAATTATTGACGGTATTATCATTATTAATATTAATACTGGATGTTCCTAATTTGTTCATTAAATATTGACCGTAAGCCTCAGGATTTAGTAGTGTAGATGAGATTTTTTGTTCTGTGTCATTTGTAACTCCAACGCGCTTTAAGTTTTTCCACAATTTGGTAGAGTTTTTGAGGTTATTATTGATATCATGTTCAAGGAATGCTTGTTTCTCTCTACGTATAGCAGCAGTAGTAAGGTTACGTAGCTGTTTATAGTAATTGAATTTAACCTCTGTTTTATATTTTCGGTACTCCACTAATGCTTTGTCCCTTTTTTTCTGCATTATTCTAATAACTGGTGTAACCCAAGGACAATAATGTTTACCTACTTTGATGTTTTTAATGGGAGCATGTTTATTAAATAATGCTGAAATATGATCATTTAAATAAGCAATTTTATCATTAATATTTTTTAAATAAAATATTCTATTCCAGTCTATTAACTCACTATCCGCGATAAAATTATTGTAGTCAAAATTTTTGAAATCTCTGTAGTTTATTACTTTGGTGGAAACAGGTTGCCTTGGAAAATTGAAGCTACAAAAAACACAACTATGATCTGAGAAGTTAGTAGTCAGAACACCTGAATTTGTGCAGATAGATTTACTATCAGTTAATATTACATCCAGTAAAGATTGACTTATTGGTCTTGTGTACTGCTTTATTAACTGATACATACCATTAGACGATATTAGATCAGTAAAGAATTTATTACGAGTATCATTGACTAGGAGATTAATATTAATATCGCCAGAACAAATCAGATGATCTGACTGCGGTATAAATTCAGTAAAAATACTATCTAGTATTTCCAATTCCTTATAGAATTCTGATAGGGGATTATAAACAACACCAAAAATAATTTTTTTATTATGAATGCAACACTGTATCCACAAATGTTCAACGTTATTATTTTCCACGAAATCAGTGTGAAGAACTTTAAATGATATACTGTTACGCACATAAAAAGCAACACCTCCACCACGTTTATGAGTTCTTTCAGAACTAATTAAATTGTATCCAGAAATATTATATAATTGCGCGGGAGAAGTGACGCTAATCCAGGTTTCTGTAACAGCTAAGATGTCGAAATTAAATTCATTCAAAAAATCCTTAAAATTTAAAAAACAAGAGTTAAGCGACCTAACATTTAATTGGCCGAATGTAAACGAATCATCCTTAAATTCAGAGAACTCTGAATTAGAAACATTTGATGCTGACATTCAGCAAAAAAAAAAAAATTTTATAGTTTTAACAATTAAATAAATTCAAGGTTAAGCCAAAACAAATTACCAATACAGACAAAATCTCCTTTAAGCGTGTTCAAGCATATTTGACTGAAACAGAGAGTGATTCAGTAAAATTATAACTTAAGTAAAGAGGATAAGAATATATAATATCAAACATTGAAAGATTTTATTTGATTTTGTTGAAGTCCTCTAAATTATTCACCACGTATTTTTTACTTTTGCCGTTAACAGTGTCAAGAACAATAACACGGCCATCTGATGTCCACACATTCTTAAAAGTAAACTTATCTGCTGCTGTTTTCAGGAGTGCCAGGTTGGTCTTGGTTAGGTCCTCTCGTATGGTGATGCCGCTGCCCTTGAGCTTCTTCTTTTGTGTGTAGACTTTGGCGCGCACACGATAGCTCACAAATTTTACAATTACCGGCCTGGTGGAATTATTTTTGAGCGGCCCGATTCTGTGACAACGATCTATATCGTTGGTAGAAATGTTAACTTTAAGTGTATCACGGCACAAAGTAACAATACGGTCGTCGATATTTTCATTTTTACTTTCGGGAAGTCCAAAAACTCGAACATTATTTCTGCGCGTATACTGTTCTAGTTCATTACACTTTTTTTCAGACTCCGCATAACACTTCTCTATATCATTGTTCGTTTGTTTCACTTTGTTAATTTCTTCTTCGAGAGCATTAAATTTAGCCTCGAAAGCCTTTTGCACAGCACTAGTAACTTCGTTGACGATAGTCTCAATAAACATTTTATTGGAGCTTAACTTCTGCAGAGCACCACTAATCATTTCAATGATTGTTTCTTTATCGTCACGGGTAAGCATTTTATATAAAAGTAAAACAACTTTTGAATATAAATATTCATGTATATGTCGTGTGTAATGGCTTATGTTTGCAAAATCATGATAAAATAGCTGTTTTCAGCTTGCAAAAACAAACAGAATGCAGTTTTCAAGCATTTAAACTGTCATATTCATGTTTCTGTCGTGTATAATGGCTAATGTTGGTGAAATCAAGATAAAATTGCTGTTTCAAGCATGCCAAAGCATACAAAACGCCATTTTCAAGTATTTAAGTTGTCATATTCATGTATATGTCGTGTGTAATGGCTTATGTTTGCAAAATCAAGATAAAATAATTGTTTTCAGCTTGCAAAAACATACAAAACGCTGTTTTCAAGTATTTAAACTGTCATATTCCTGTTTCTGTCGTGTATAATGGCTTATGATGGTGAAATCAGGATAAAATTGATGTTTTAAGTATGCAAAAGCATACAAAACACCGTTTTTAAGTATTTAAATTGTCATTTTCATGTATATGTCGTGTGTAATAGCTTATGTTTGCAAAATCAAGATAAAATAGCTGTTATCAGCTTGCAAAAACATACAAAATGCTGTTTTCAAGTATTTAAACTATCCTATTCATGTTTCTGTCGTGTATAATGGCTAATGTTGGTGAAATCAAGATAAAATAGCTGTTTTAAGCATGCAAGAGCATACAAAACGCCGTTTTCAAATACTTAAACTGTCATATTCATGTATATGTCGTGTGTAATGGCTTATGTTTGCAAAATCAAGATAAAATAGCTGTTCTCAGCTTGCAAAAACATACAAAATGCTGTTTTCAAGTATTTAAACTGTCATATTCATGTTTCTGTCGTGAATAATGGCTAATGATCGTTAAATCAAGATAAAATTTCTGTTTTGTTTGCAAAATCAATAAAAATAGCTATTTTCAGCTTGCAAAAACATACAAAACGATGCTTTCAAGTATTTAAACTGTCATATTCATGTTTCTGTCGTGCATAAAGGTTAATGTTGGTGAAATCAAGATAAAATTGCTGTTTTAAGCATGAAAAGCATACAAAACGCCATTTTTAAGTATTTAAACTGTCATATTCATGTATATGTCGTGTGTAATGGCTTATGTTTGCAAAATCAAGATAAAATAGCTGTTTTCAGCTTGCAAAAACAAACAGAATGCAGTTTTCAAGCATTTAAACTGTCATATTCCTGTTTCTGTCCTGTATAATGGCAAATGTTGGTGAAATCAAGATAATATTGCTGTTTTAAGCATGCAAAAGCATACAAAACGCCGTTTTCAAATATATAAACTGTCATATTTATGTATATTGCGTGTGTAATAGCTTATGTTTGCAAAATCAAAATAAAATAGCTGTTTTCAGCATGCAAAAACACTCAAAATGCTGTTTTCAAGTATTTAAACTGTCATATTCATGTTTCTGTCGTGAATAATGGCTAATGATCGTTAAATCAAGATAAAAATGCTGTTTTAAGCATGAAAAACATACAAAACGCCGTTTTCAAGTATTTAAACTGTCATATTCATGTTTCTGTCGTGCATAATGGTTAATGTTGGTGAAATCAAGATAAAATTGCTGTTTTAAGCATGAAAAGCATACAAAACGCCGTTTTTAAGTATGGAAACTGTCATATTCATGTATATGTCTTGTGTAATGGCTTATGTTTACAAAATCAAGATAAAATAGCTGTTTTCAGCTTGCAAAAACAAACAGAATGCAGTTTTCAAGCATTTAAACTGTCATATTCCTGTTTCTGTCGTGTATAATGGCAAATGTTGGTGAAATCAAGATAATATTGCTGTTTTAAGCATTCAAAAGCATACAAAACGCCGTTTTCAAATATATAAACTGTCATATTCATGTATATGGCGTGTGTAATGGCTTATGTTTGCAAAATCAAAATAAAATAGCTGTTTTCAGCTTGCAAAAACATACAAAATGATGTTGTGAAATATTTAAACTGTCATATTCATGTTTCTGTCGTGTATGATAGCTAATGTTTGTGAAATCAAGATAAAATTGCTGTTTTAAGCATGCTAAAGCATACAAAACATCGTTTTCAAGTATTTAAACTGTCATATTCATGTATATATCTTGTGTAATGGCTTATGTTTGCAAAATCAAGATATAATTTGCTGTTTTAAGCATGCAAAAGCAAACCAAACGCCGTTTCAAGAATTTAAACTGTCATATTCATGTATATGTTGTGTGTAATATCTTATGTTTCCAAAATCAAGATAAAATAGCTGTTTCAAAAACATACAAAATGCTGTTTTCAAGTATTTAAACTGTCATATTCATGTTTCTGTCGTGTATAATGGCTAATGTTGGTGAAATCAAGATAAAATTGCTGTTTTAAGCATGCAAAAACATACAAAACGCCGTTTTTAAGTATTTATACTGTCATATTCATGTATATGTCGTGTGTAATGGCTTATGTTTGCAAAATCAAGATAAAATAGCTGTTTCCAGCTTGCAAAATCATGCAAAACGCCGTTTTCAAGTATTTAAACTGTTACTTTTATGTATTTGTCGTGTGTAATGGCTTATGTTTACAAAATCAAGATAAAATAGCTGTTTTTAGCTTGCAAAAACATACAAAATGCTGTTTATAAGTAGTTAAACTGTCATATTCATGTTTCTGTCGTGTATAACGTCTAAAGTTGGTGAAAATAAGATAAAATTGCTGTTTTAAGAATGCAAAAGCATACAAAACGTCGTTTTCAAGTATTTAAACTGTCATATTCATGTATATGTCGTGTTTAATGGCTTATGTTTGCAAAATCAAGATAACATAGCTGTTTTCAGCTTGCAAAAACATACAAAATGCTGTTTTCAAGTATTTAAACTGTCATAATCATGTTTCTGTCGTGAATATTGGCTAATGTTGGTGAAAAAAAGATAAAATTGCGGTTTTTAGCATGCAAAAGCATACAAAACGCCGTATTCAAGTATTTAAACTGTCACTTTCTTGTATATGTCGTTTGTAATGGCTTATGTTTACAAAGTCAAGATAAAGTAGCTGTTTTCAGCTTGCAAAAACATACAAAATGCTGTTTTCAAGTATTTAAACTGTCATATTCATGTTTCTGTCGTGTGTAACGTCTAGTGTTGGTGAAATCAAGATAAAATTGCTGTTTTAAGCATGCAAAAGCATACAAAACGCCGTTTTTAGGTATTTAAACTGTCATATTCATGTATATGTCCTGTGTAATGGCTTATGTTTGCAGAATCAAGATAAAATAGCTGTTTTCAGCTTGCAAAAATATACAAAATGCTGTTTTCAAGTATTTAAACTATCCTATTCATGTTTCTGTCGTGTATAAAGGCTAATGTTTGTGAAATCAAGATAAAATAGCTGTTCTCAGCTTGCAATAACGTACAAAATGCTGTTTTCAAGTATTTAAACAGTCATATTCAAGTTTCTGTCGTGAATAATGGCTATTGATCGTTAAATCAAGATAAAATTGCTGTTTTAGGCATGAAAAACATACAAAATGCTGTTTTCAAGTATTTAAACTGTCATATTCATGTATATGTCGTGTGTAATGGCTTATGATTGCAAAATCAATATAAAATAGCTGTTTTCAGCTTGCAAAAACATACAAAACGATGCTTTAAGTATTTAAACTGTCATATTCATGTTTCTGTCGTGAATAATGGCTAATGATCGATAAATCAAGATAAAAATGCTGTTTTAAGCATGAAAAACATACAAAACGCCGTTTTCAAGTATTTAAACTATCATATTCATGTTTCTGTCGTGCATAATGGTTAATGTTGGTATAATCAAGATAAAATTGCTGTTTTAAGCATGAAAAGCATACAAAACGCCGTTTTTATGTATTGAAACTGTCATATTCATGTATATGTCGTGTGTAATGGCTTATGTTTGCAAAATCAAGATAAAATAGCTGTTTTCAGCTTGCAAAAACAAACAGAATGCAGTTTTCAAGCATTTTAACTGTCATATTCATGTTTCTGTCGTGTATAATGGCTAATGTTGGTGAAATCAAGATAAAATTGCTGTTTCAAGCATGCCAAAGCATACAAAACGCCGTTTTCAAGTATTTAAGTTGTCATATTCATGTATATGTCGTGTTTAATGGCTTATGTTTGCAAAATCAAGATAAAATAACTGTTTTCAGCTTGCAAAAACATACAAAACGCTGTTTTCAAGTATTTAAACTGTCATATTCCTGTTTCTGTCGTGTATAATGGCTAATGTTGGTGAAATCAGGATAAAATTGATGTTTTAAGTATGCAAAAGCATCCAAAACGCCGTTTTTAAGTATTTAAATTGTCATTTTCATGTATATGTCGTGTGTAATAGCTTATGTTTGCAAAATCAAGATAAAATAGCTGTTATCAGCTTGCAAAAACATACAAAATGCTGTTTTCAAGTATTTAAACTATCCTATTCATGTTTCTGTCGTGTATAATGGCTAATGTTGGTGAAATCAAGATAAAATACCTATTTTAAGCATGCAAAAGCATACAAAACGCCGTTTTCAAATATTTAAACTGTCATATTCATGTATATGTCGTGTGTAATGGCTTATGTTTGCAAAATCAAGATAAAAAAGCTGTTTCCAGCTTGCAAAAGCATGCAAAACGCCGTTTTCAAGTATTTAAACTGTTACTTTTATGTATTTGTCGTGTGTAATGGCTTATGTTTACAAAATCAAGACAAAATAGCTGTTTTTAGCATGCAAAAGCATACTAAACGCCGATTTCAAGTATTTAAACTGTCATATTCATGTATATGTCGTGTTTAGTGGCTTATGTTTGCAAAATCAAGATAACATAGCTGTTTTCAGCTTGCAAAAACATACAAAATGCTGTTTTCAAGTATTTAAACTGTCATAATCATGTTTCTGTCGTGAATATTGGCTAATGTTGGTGAAATCAAGATAAAATTGCTGTTTTAGGCATGCAAAAGCATACAAAACGCCGTTTTCAAGTATTTAAACTGTCACTTTCTTGTATATGTCGTGTGTAATGGCTTATGTTTACAACATCAAGATAAAATAGCTGTTTTCAGCTTGCAAAAACATAAAAAATGCTGTTTTCAAGTATTTAAACTGTCATATTCATGTTTCTGTCGTGTGTAACGTCTAGTGTTGGAGAAATGAAGATAAAATTGCTGTTTTAAGCATGCAAAAGCACACAAAACGCCGTTTTTAGGTATTTAAACTGTCATATTCTTGTATATGTCGTGAGTAATGGCTTATGTCTGCAAACTCAAGATAAAATAGCTGTTTTCAGCTTACAAAAACTTACAAAATACTGTGTTCAAGTATTTAAACTGTCATATTCATGTAATGTCGTGTGTAATGGCTTAATTTTGCAAAATCAAGATAATATAGCTGTTTTCAGCTTGCAAAAACATACAAAATGCTGTTTTCAAATATTTAAACTGTCATATTAATGTTTCTGTCGTGAATATTGGCTAATGTTAGTGAAATCAAGATAAAATTGCTGTTTTAAGCATGCAAAAACATACAAAACGACGTTTTCAAGTATTTAAACTGTCATATTCATGTATATGTCCTGTGTAATGGCTTATGTTTGCAAAATCAAAATAAAATAGCTGTGTTTAGCTTGCAAAAGCATACAAAATGCCGTTTTCAAGTATTTAAACTGTTACTTTTATGTAAATGTCGTGTGTAATGGCTTATGTTTGCAAAATCAAGATAAAATAGCTGTTTTCAGCATGCAAAAACCTACAAAATGCTGTTTTCAATTATTTAAACTGTCATATTCCTGTTTCTGTCGTGTATAATGGCTAATGTTGGTGAAATCAGGATAATATTGCATTTTTAAGCATTCAAAAGCAAACAAAACACCTTTTCAAATATATAAACTGTCATATTCATGTATATGGCGTGTGTAATGGCTTATGTTTGCAAAATCAAAATAAAATAGCTGTTTTCAGCTTGCAAAAACATACAAAATGCTGTTGTCAAATATTTAAACTGTCATATTCATGTTTCTGTCATGTATGATGGCTAATTTTTGTGAAATCAAGATAAAATTGCTGCTTTAAGCATGCTTAAGCATACAAAACATCGTTTTCAAGTATTTAAACTGTCATATTCATGTATATATCGTGTGTAATGGCTTATGTTTGCAAAATCAAGATAAAATAGCTGTTTCCAGCTTGCAAAAGCATGCAAAACGCCGTTTTCAAGTATTTAAACTGTTACTTTTATGTATTTGTCGTGTGTAATGGCTTATGTTTACAAAATCAAGATAAAATAGCTTTTTTTAGCTTGCAAAAATATACAAAATGCTGTTTATAAGTAGTTAAACTGTCATATTCATGTTTCTGTCGTGTATAACGTCTAAATTTGGTGAAAATAAGATAAAATTGCTGTTTTAAGCATGCAAAAGCTTACAAAACGCCGTTTTCAAGTATTTAAACTGTCATATTCATGTATATGTCGTGTTTAGTGGCTTATGTTTACAACATCAAGATAAAATAGCTGTTTTCAGCTTGCAAAAACATACAAAATGCTGTTTTCAAGTATTTAAACTGTCATATTCATGTTTCTGTCGTGTGTAACGTCTAGTGTTGGTGAATTTAAGATAAAATTGCTGTTTTAAGCATGCAAAAGCATACAAAACGCCGTTTTTTGGTATTTAAACTGTCATATTCTTGTATATGTCGTGAGTAATGGCTTATGTCTGCAAACTCAAGATAAAATAGCTGTTTTCAGCTTACAAAAACTTACAAAATACTGTGTTCAAGTATTTAAACTGTCATATTCATGTAATGTCGTGTGTAATGGCTTAATTTTGCAAAATCAAGATAATAAAGCTGTTTTCAGCTTGCAAAAACATACAAAATGCTGTTTTCAAATATTTAAACTGTCATATTAATGTTTCTGTCGTGAATATTGACTAATGTTAGTGAAATCAAGATAAAATTGCTGTTTTAAGCATGCAAAAACATACAAAACGACGTTTTCAAGTATTTAAACTGTCATATTCATGTTTCTGTCGTGTGTAACGTCTAGTGTTGGAGAAATGAAGATAAAATTGCTGTTTTAAGCATGCAAAAGCACACAAAACGCCGTTTTTAGGTATTTAAACTGTCATATTCTTGTATATGTCGTGAGTAATGGCTTATGTCTGCAAACTCAAGATAAAATAGCTGTTTTCAGCTTACAAAAACTTACAAAATACTGTGTTCAAGTATTTAAACTGTCATATTCATGTAATGTCGTGTGTAATGGCTTAATTTTGCAAAATCAAGATAATATAGCTGTTTTCAGCTTGCAAAAACATACAAAATGCTGTTTTCAAATATTTAAACTGTCATATTAATGTTTCTGTCGTGAATATTGGCTAATGTTAGTGAAATCAAGATAAAATTGCTGTTTTAAGCATGCAAAAACATACAAAACGACGTTTTCAAGTATTTAAACTGTCATATTCATGTATATGTCCTGTGTAATGGCTTATGTTTGCAAAATCAAAATAAAATAGCTGTGTTTAGCTTGCAAAAGCATACAAAATGCCGTTTTCAAGTATTTAAACTGTTACTTTTATGTAAATGTCGTGTGTAATGGCTTATGTTTGCAAAATCAAGATAAAATAGCTGTTTTCAGCATGCAAAAACCTACAAAATGCTGTTTTCAATTATTTAAACTGTCATATTCCTGTTTCTGTCGTGTATAATGGCTAATGTTGGTGAAATCAGGATAATATTGCATTTTTAAGCATTCAAAAGCAAACAAAACACCTTTTCAAATATATAAACTGTCATATTCATGTATATGGCGTGTGTAATGGCTTATGTTTGCAAAATCAAAATAAAATGGCTGTTTTCAGCTTGCAAAAACATACAAAATGCTGTTGTCAAATATTTAAACTGTCATATTCATGTTTCTGTCATGTATGATGGCTAATTTTTGTGAAATCAAGATAAAATTGCTGCTTTAAGCATGCTTAAGCATACAAAACATCGTTTTCAAGTATTTAAACTGTCATATTCATGTATATATCGTGTGTAATGGCTTATGTTTGCAAAATCAAGATAAAATAGCTGTTTCCAGCTTGCAAAAGCATGCAAAACGCCGTTTTCAAGTATTTAAACTGTTACTTTTATGTATTTGTCGTGTGTAATGGCTTATGTTTACAAAATCAAGATAAAATAGCTTTTTTTAGCTTGCAAAAACATACAAAATGCTGTTTATAAGTAGTTAAACTGTCATATTCATGTTTCTGTCGTGTATAACGTCTAAATTTGGTGAAAATAAGATAAAATTGCTGTTTTAAGCATGCAAAAGCTTACAAAACGCCGTTTTCAAGTATTTAAACTGTCATATTCATGTATATGTCGTGTTTAGTGGCTTATGTTTACAACATCAAGATAAAATAGCTGTTTTCAGCTTGCAAAAACATACAAAATGCTGTTTTCAAGTATTTAAACTGTCATATTCATGTTTCTGTCGTGTGTAACGTCTAGTGTTGGTGAATTTAAGATAAAATTGCTGTTTTAAGCATGCAAAAGCATACAAAACGCCGTTTTTTGGTATTTAAACTGTCATATTCTTGTATATGTCGTGAGTAATGGCTTATGTCTGCAAACTCAAGATAAAATAGCTGTTTTCAGCTTACAAAAACTTACAAAATACTGTGTTCAAGTATTTAAACTGTCATATTCATGTAATGTCGTGTGTAATGGCTTAATTTTGCAAAATCAAGATAATAAAGCTGTTTTCAGCTTGCAAAAACATACAAAATGCTGTTTTCAAATATTTAAACTGTCATATTAATGTTTCTGTCGTGAATATTGACTAATGTTAGTGAAATCAAGATAAAATTGCTGTTTTAAGCATGCAAAAACATACAAAACGACGTTTTCAAGTATTTAAACTGTCATATTCATGTATATGTCCTGTGTAATGGCTTATGTTTGAAAAATCAAAATAAAATAGCTGTGTTTAGCTTGCAAAAGCATACAAAATGCCGTTTTCAAGTATTTAAACTGTTACTTTTATGTAAATGTCGTGTGTAATGGCTTATGTTTGCAAAATCAAGATAAAATAGCTGTTTTCAGCATGCAAAAACCTACAAAATGCTGTTTTCAATTATTTAAACTGTCATATTCATGTTTCTGTTGTGTATAATGGCTAATTTAGGTAAAATCAAGATAAAATCACTGTTTTAAGCATGCAAATGCATACAAAACGCAGTTTACAAGTATTTTAACTGCTACTTTTATGTAAATGTCGTGTGTAATGGCTTATGTTTGCAAAATCGAGATAAAACAGCTGTTTTTAGCATGCAAAAGCATACTGTAAAGGTATTTAAGTATTGTATTTTATTTAAATTATAAAATATTGATTCCTCCAAAACATTTTAACAAGTAAAATACATACTTGATACTACAACTTGTTTGACATTAAAAATGTCATAAAAATATATGGCAGCTGCCACACTCGTCCCCCCCATAAACAAAATGTCGAATAACAAATATAATTATAATCATAATTAGGGTAATAGCAATAATTAAAAATATAAAGAACAAGGGAAAAAAATAGAAGCGTTATAGTATCCTTGAGTATCAATCACAGAAGAAAGATGGTTTTAACCTGTCAATAGAGACTATTTCCTTTTTTGAATTAATATTTAGTGCAAAAAATTTAGGAAAACGTTCAATTACTTCAAAAGGGCCATCATAAGGTTGTTCTAGGGATTTCTTAATGCCATCTTTACGTATAAAAACATGAGAAGTTGTAAATATATCTTTACTTAAGAATATTTTGGATTTGTTATGATTATTTACTGGAACTGGCTTTAAATTTGAGATGTAATTTTTAAACTTATTTAAATAATTTGGTAGTTCATCATCATCTAATTTTTTACTCTTACAAAAAAATTGACCTGGTAAACAAAGTGAAGTTCCATAAACTAATTCAGAAACTGAGCAATTTATTGATTCTTTAACAGCAGTTCTATTACCCAATAAAACAATTGGTAATATATCAAACCAATTATTATATTTATTATGTGTTTTTAAAGAAGTTTTTAATTGACGGTGAAATCTTTCAACCAACCTATTGGATTGAGGATGATATGCTATTGTTCTTATTCTGTGTGAACCTAGAGTGTGTGTTAATTGTGTCATTAATCGCGGTTCAAACTGTACTCCGCGATCAGTAGTTATGTATGAGGGAACCCCAAAGCGCGAAATCCATTCAGAAATGAAGGCTTTTGCAACAATTTCAGCTGAAATGTCAGTGATAGGAATCGCCTCTGGCCAACGTGTGAATCTATCAATGCAAGTTAAAATATAATGAAATCCATTAGAACAAGGTAAAGGGCCAATTAAATCAATATGGATTTCATCAAATCTAGCTGATGGTAAAGTAAAATTTTCCAAAGGCGTTTTTGAATGTTTATTGACTTTTGATTTTTGCCATTCTATGCAATTCTTAGTCCATTCTTTTATATCTGTGTTCATATTTTTCCAGATAAATCTACTTGAAATAAGTTTCTGTGAAGCTTTTATACCAGGATGTGATAAAAAATGTAGTTGATTGAATATTTGTTTACGAAATATTTTTGGAATGAATGGACGCAATATGTCTGTGGAAGTATCACATGTTATAACTAAATTAGTATTATCTAGTGGAATGTCTTCAAATTTTAATGTTGAATTAGGATTATTTTTCAAAGCCAATAATTCTTGATCTGTAATTTGTAAATTTGCTATTTCTTCATAATCGATATTTTTTGCTATATAAAATGAGTCAATATGAGCACGAGATAAAGTATCAGCGATGATGTTCTCTTTACCAGATATATGTCTAATATCATTTGTGAATTGTAAAATGTAATCTAATTGTCTTAATTCTCTGGGAGAACATGTGTCAGAATTCTTTGCTAAAGAATATGTAAGTGGTTTATGATCAGTTAGGATTGAAAATTCGCGTCCTTCCAGGAAATACCGAAATTTCTTTATTGATGCCTAAATAGCTAGTAATTCACGGCTAAATGTACTGTATTTAGTTTCTGTTGGTGTTAGAGCACGAGGTAAAAGGCAAGTGGTTTCCATGAATTATCAACTAATTGTTGTAAAACTCCTCCTAATCCAGTATTTGAAGCGTCTACCATAACGATAATAGGGGCATTTGGTTGCGGAAAACTTAAAGTAACTTTTTTAATTATCGTTTTTTTAAATATTTTTAAATGACAATAATGCAAGTGCATCCCAACTGACTAATTTGTTACCATTTTTAGAGTTATCTATTAACTTATTGATAGGTTGTAATATAGAAGCGCATTTAGGAATGAATCTATGGTAGAAGTTAATTAAACCTAAAAATTTTCGTAACTCGCGTTGTGTTTTTGGTAAAGGAAATTCTTGGATTGCCAATATCTTCTCAGGTAAAGGGGTTATGCCCTATTTAGAGATATGATGTCCTAAAAAATTTATTTCGGTTTTACCAAATTCACATTTTTTTTCATTTATTAAGATGCCAAATTTCTGTAAACGTTTAAAAATTAAATTTAAGTGTAATTTGTGTTCTTCTATATTTTTACTGGAAATTAACAAATCGTTAATATATGCAAAACAAAAATTAAATCCCTGAATTATCTGGTCAATAAACCTCTGAAAAGTTTGAGCGCTATTTCGAAGACCAAAGGGCATAAATATATATTCGTATAATCCAAATGGGGTACTTATTGCTGTCTTAGGAATAGCTGAAGGTTCCATTGGAATTTGATTATAAGCTTTTACTAAATCGATTTTAGAAAATTTAGTAGTATTGTGTAAATTATAGCTACAATCTTGTATGTGAGGAATAGGGTAGCGGTCGGGAACTGTAATATTATTCAATTCGCGGTAATCTCCACATGGACGCCATTCTACACTATCCTTCTTTTTAACCATGTGAAGTGCTGAAGACCAGCAACTGGAAGAGGGTCTAATAATTCCTTGTTTAAGTAAAGAATCGAATTCATTTTTTGCAATAATTAATCGTTCTGGGTCTAATCTACGAGGTCGCGAAAAAACCGGTGAACCTGTTGTTATAATGTCGTGTTTAATTGAATGTTTGATTTGGCGATCCTGTGTTAATGGGTTTGTCAAAGAAGGAAATTGTGATAAGATATATTTGAAAGGACATTATTGTTCAGTTTCATTATTAGTTGCTTTATTAATATTTTGAATTTCTAAATTGGATAATAAGAATTGGTCAATAGATTTGATTGATAAAATTTTATGACGTATGTCAACCTTCAAATTAAAAAATCGTCAATATATGCAAAACAAAAATTAAATCCCTGAATTATCTGGTCAATAAACCTCTGAAAAGTTTGAGCGCTATTTCGAAGACCAAAGGGCATAAATATATATTCGTATAATCCAAATGGGGTACTTATTGCTGTCTTAGGAATAGCTGAAGGTTCCATTGGAATTTGATTATAAGCTTTTACTAAATCGATTTTAGAAAATTTAGTAGTATTGTGTAAATTATAGCTACAATCTTGTATGTGAGGAATAGGGTAGCGGTCGGGAACTGTAATATTATTCAATTCGCGGTAATCTCCACATGGACGCCATTCTACACTATCCTTCTTTTTAACCATGTGAAGTGCTGAAGACCAGCAACTGGAAGAGGGTCTAATAATTCCTTGTTTAAGTAAAGAATCGAATTCATTTTTTGCAATAATTAATCGATCTGGGTCTAATCTACGAGGTCGCGAAAAAACCGGTGAACCTGTTGTTATAATGTCGTGTTTAATTGAATGTTTGATTTGGCGATCCTGTGTTAATGGGTTTGTCAAAGAAGGAAATTGTGATAAGATATATTTGAAAGGACATTATTGTTCAGTTTCATTATTAGTTGCTTTATTAATATTTTGAATTTCTAAATTGGATAATAAGAATTGGTCAATAGATTTGATTGATAAAATTTTATGACGTATGTCAACTATCAAATTAAAAAAACTTAAGAAATCAGCGATTATGAAATTCCATGTAAACCTTTCATTTAAATCAAAATCTAAAGTAAGAGATTTTGATCCGTATGTTGGAATGGAAGAATTATTGACAGCTTGTAATGATAGAGATTGTTTATGTAAATTTTGATGTGATTGATACTTAAGAATACTAACCTCAGCTCCAGTATCAACTAGGAAGCGATGTCCCGTAGTTTTATGTGTTATGTAGAACAAATTTTGTCTCTTTGTAGGAGTTAATTGTGTGCTTGAAAGAAGAGGACAATTATTAAAGTTATTGTTAAATTTATACTTGTTATACGAATTTATAGGAGTAGGGGCCAATGATTCCTTAAAGCGACACGGTGGTGTACATTTTCTTGCTGCAGTGCCAAAATTGAAATGATACCAACATAGATCGGAGGATATATGATTGTTAGGGAAGGTCTTGTCATTTTTTAATATAGATATAAGTTTCTTAATTTCCAATACTTATTTTTTTAGAATGTTCAATTCTGAATCTTTTATTGAAGAGGCCGGAATTGTTGGGGTTGAAATCTCCAAAATTTTGTCCGCGATAAGACTATTTTGCTCTAAGAAAGTGCCAATAGAAGACGCCAATACTATCTGTACGATAGTTGGTAATTTTTTAATAAAAAGTTCTTCTAAAATAGAGTTGTCCAAAGTTTTGTTGTTTACCAAACGTTTCATTTGTCGCAAATTTTGGTAAGGTTTTTGGTCTCCAATATCAACTGAAGATAATAATTTTTGTAATTTTTTCTTCTCTGAAAGGGAAGTTCGCTCTATTAAAGCTTATTTGAAAACATCAAATGGATTGATTGATGGTGGATCTATAATGATATTCCTGATTTCTGATGCACACTCCGGGCACAAGGAAGAAATAACTTGATTGAATTTTGTAGTTTGATTTCTTACATTATTATTTTTTTAAATGGCTTCAACTTGCGCAAACCATAATTCGGCATCATTTGGCCAAAAAACAGGTAGTTTAACAGAATGTGCACATAAAATTGCTGTTTTAAGCATGCAAAAGCATACAAAACGCCGTTTTCAAGTATTTAAACTGTAATATTCATGTATATGTCGTGTGTAATGGCTTATATTTGCAAAATCAAGATAAAATAGCTGTTTTTAGCATGCAAAAGCACGCAAAACGCCGATTTCAAGTATTTAAACTGTCATATTCATGTATATGTTGTGTGTAATGGCTTATGTTTGCAAAATCAAGATAAAATAGCTGTTTTCAGCTTACAAAAACATACAAAATGCTGTTTTTATCTATTTAAACTGTCATATTCATGTTTCTATCGTGTATAATGGCTAATGTTGGTGAAATCAAGATAAAATTGCTGTTTTGAGCATGCAAAATCATACAAAACTCTGTTTTCAAGTACTTAAACTGTCATATTCATATTTCTGTCGTGTATAATAGCTAATGTTGGGGGAATCAAGATAAAATTGCTGTTTTAAGCATGCAAAAGCATAAACAAAACGCCGTTTTCAAGTATTTAAACTGTCATGTTCTTGTATATGTCGTGTGTAATGGCTTATGTCTGCAAACTCAAGATAAAATAGCTGTATTCAGCTTACTAAAACATACAAAATACTGTGTTCAAGTATTTAAACTGTCATATTTGTAACAGGCAGAATCTCAGACAACAAAACAGGAAAGGTTTACGTGTTTAAAGAAATTACTTTTATTAAAGAAGGTATATATGAATAAATTAATTGACAAAAAAGGTGTATAACAAAAATGCAACAAATAAATGATTGAAAATGTTTACGTTGAATTCAAACAGCAAATTAATATAACAACTTACAAATCCTAACAGATCGCACACTTGGTAGATAAACAAATAATAAAAAGGTTGACGTGGAATTAAAACAGCAAATTAGTATAACAACTTACAAATCATAGCAGATCGCACACTTGGACGGCAACACTTAGGGTGGACGATGGCTCAGGGAACTGTCAGCAACGATCACAAAAACTAGGTAAATCTACCAACTCGCGACTACGATACAACTAATGCCCAACTGACCCTGTGCCATCGAACCAGCCGTATTTATACTAATTCTAAGTGCACCTTCAAGTGACGTCAATCGAAGGGAAATTTCCAGTGTACTTTCCCACTTTCTCTCCTGACATCACTTGAAGGTTTTTGGCCGAAAATACACTAATTAAAATATCGTTATTGAAAACGCTAATAACCAACAATTTGCAGTTCGCTAATTACAATTACTAACTCGAGGATTTCACTGTGACAACCCCTTTCCCCTTAAACTAGTTACATTTTTTGAAGAAAAATATAACTTCTTTCGCAATAATTACTACTTGAACACTAGACTCCGGGCCCCAGGTATTCTCTTCGCTACGGTGGTTGTATCCCCCATGACTGGTTCCTTACGTTGCTGTTGGCGTCGTCCAAGCCTCTGATGCTGCTGATCTCCCGTTTCCCCAAGCTGCTACTGTATTTTCTACATTTCACGCTGGGGTCATTCTGCGCAGGCTGGTTGATGGTCACGGTGTGGAGGATCAGAGGTAAGGTTCGTAGACCTCCTTCTGCTCCACGGTGTAAAACCAAATGGACGACGGCCTCAACGGATCGTTTCTGGGGGTACACCAACATACCCTGAATGATATACACCTGGCCCGTCGTACTAGTGTTCCGTAACGTATTAACCTCGGGGTGGCTGTAACAGTAAAATCCTGAGCAGTACCTTATGTCATGTAAACAATTTTGATAAAACAAAAACTGTGATTTAAAATAAAGACTATTGAAAACTAACTTAAATTTAACTTATTTATATAAACCTTATACCACCAGAGATTTAGTTTGTCTATCGGCATTCCGTTCTCAAAATCACAAAACCATACTAAACCTCTGGTTGTCTACCATACGGACAGGAGCGACAATTTCCTGGGATCATAACAACTACTTATGTCCTGGAATCCGGTAAAACTACACTGTAATGAAATTTATATTAAGCTGGATTTATCAAACAAAACGTATAATTTAGAAAATCGGTTTCAAGATCGGTGCAGTTGGTGTTTCGACACGGTCTGGTGCTGAAGCTGGTATCTCTACAACGGGCACTTCTATTTCCTCTTCTTGCAGCAGCACAATCACCTTGTCCAACACCGTGAATCGATAGTCGGCAGGAACACATAGGGGTAAACCAAGGAGTAACAGTACTAAAAATAAATAAATTTAAACCTTTAACATATCCTAAAAATAAGACCTTACTCCCAAATAAATCATTAAATACGTAACAAAATAATAAAAAAAAAAAAACAGCGAAGTGCCAATTAGATTCTGCTATTCGAAATCCAGGGCAAATCTGAGGGTTGTCCACAGCTTCTGGTGTGATATCGTCTTCGAGAGTGGTCCTCCTCTCTTGCATCACAATTTGGATCCGCATCACTTTCAGCAGCTGTTGAGTTGGTGTAGTCATTGATTCCGCTGTTTTCTGTGTCGGTCGAATCTGGTGTTGATGAGGAACTAGAACTGGAATCGGGACTGGGGGAATTTATGACTTGTTCGTTTGTTGCGGGTGCATTGACGGAAGTACCCATCGGGGGAGGTGGTAATAAATCAAAAAGATTCGTTGCCGGTGCGGGATATTCGGTGTCGTTTCTTTTTTCATCTATTATTAAACATGGCTTTAGTCTATTTGCATGGACGACTTTTTCTTTTCCAGATGGTATATCCTTAATAACGAAATTGACGGGGCTGGTCTGTTTAATAATAGTGAATGGTCCCTTCCAAGGCTTGATAAGTTTTCTCGACAACCCGCTAGGTACTGTTGGATCATGCAAAAATACTCTGTCACCTACTTGAAGGGTAACGGGAGCAGTCTTTCTATTGTACAGCCGTCCGTTTCTGTTTTGTGCTTGCAGCACTCTCTCTCTCACAATTTTGTAGACTTCGTGTAGCTTTTTTCTTAAATCATGTTCCTCAGGGCCGTCTTCCCCTTTGTTTGCTGCAAGTACATCATCAAACGGAAGCTGCGACTCTCGTCCGTATAACAAAAAGAATGGAGTCTCCCCAGTAGCAGAGTTAACAGAATTTCTGATAGCCATCAGTACGTATGGCAGCCACGTATCCCAGTCTAGCTGATCCTTCTCCACATAGTGGGACATACAATCCGCCAGTGTTTTGTGGAATCGTTCAATACGACCATTACACATTGGATGGTATGCTGTTGTTTGTAGCTTTTGTATCTTCAGCATTTCGCAGACATGGGTAAATAATGTAGAAACAAAATTGGTTCCTCTGTCGGTTAACAACTGCTTTGGTGCCCCGTGTCGCGATATTATTTCCGTTATAAATGCTTTGGCTACCGTTTCCGCACGCTGATCCGGTAGCGCCACTGCTTCTGGGTATCGTGTGAAGGCATCTTGAAAGGTCAGAATGTACTTATTTCCTCGTCGGCTTGTTCGTAGCGGGCCCACAATATCCATAGCAACTCTATCGAAAGGCATCAGATTTTCCGGAAACTTCTGCAAGGGTGCCGGCCGAAGGTGTGGCGATGTTTTTCTTTGACAGCATGACAAGCACTTAGAGCAATAATCTTTTACTTCAACAGCCATACCCTTCCAGTAAAAGTTCTTTTTAATTTTTGCTAAGGTTTGATCATATCCTAGGTGCCCCGCCTGTGGTAAATCGTGATAGGTAGCCATAATTTTTCTTTTCATGCTAGCAGGTGCAACTATGCGATCATCGCGTTCTCCTGCTACTCGCAATTTATAATATATCCCGTCGTTATCGAAGTAGAAATCGGCGGCATCTTCGTCTTGTTTTGTTTCTATTAACGTTTGGATGACTGCATCCCGTTGCTGTTCCTCCTGGATTCGATTTCTATCCCAAATTGGTTCGTACTCTCGAATCGTGGCTACTGAGAGCCTGGACAGTGCATCCGCGTTTCCATGCTTACGTCCAGCTCGATGGATAATTTTGAAATCGTATTCTGCTAATGTAAGTGCCCACCGCGATAGTCGACTACTTGGATCCTTTAGATTTATCAGCCAGTTGAGCGGTCTGTGATCGGTTATAATGGTGAACGGCCTACCGTATAAATAGCATCTGAATAATTTTACTGCCCAGATGATAGCGAGGCACTCTTTCTCGGTGGTGGTATAATTTTCCTCCGGTGAGTGTAGAGTTCTGCTGGCATAACAAATAGGGTGTTCGTGTTCGCCGGTTTTCTGGCTGAGGATAGCACCTAGAGCAAAATTAGAAGCGTCCGTGGATAAAATAAATGGCTCCTCGAAGTTAGGATGCTGCAGCACGGGACTGTCCAATAAAGCAGAACGAAGAACGTTGAAAGCCTCTTCTGTTGTTTTATCCCAACTAAACAGGCAATTTTTTCTTGTAAGCATGGTGAGTGGTTTTGCTATGTCAGAAAATTTTTTTATAAATCTTCTATAAAATCCAACCAACCCTAGGAATGCCCGAACGTCGCGCACCGTTTTTGGAACAGGGTAATTTTTTATCACGTCAGTTTTTGACGGGTCCGGTTTCACACCCTTGCTAGATATTATATGACCAAGGTAACTAGTTTCACTCTTCATAAAATTACATTTTTCCGGCTTCAGTTTCAAATTATTTTTCTTCAATCGCTCAAAAATCTCTTTAAGTCTCTCCAAATGTTCCGTTATGTCGTTTTTACTGAAAACAATAATGTCATCAAGGTAGACGTAACATTTTTCTCCTGTCAAACCGCTAAGTACACAGTACATAAGACGCTGAAAAGTAGACGGGGCGTTGCAAAGACCAAATGGCATGCGATTCCACTGATAATGCCCCCAGGGTGTGCTGAATGCCGTTTTCTCTCTGTCCTCTTCTGCGACCGCGACCTGGTGGTAACCACTTGCCAAATCTAAAGTTGTAAACAAAGCGGCGCCGTGTAATTGCTGTACAGTGTCTTGCAAATTTGGCAAAGGTAGAAAATCCTTTTTCGTTATGTTATTAAGAGCACGGAAATCTATGCAAAGTCTGACTTTTGTGCTGCCGTCTGGCATCGTTCTGTTTACTAGTACAACAGGCGCAGACCAAGGTGAATCAGATTCTTCAATAATTCCGTTGTTCAAAAGTTTATTGATTTGGCCCGTTAATTCTTCTTTTTGTGCGTACGGTACTCGATAAGGCGCCTTGGCAATTGGATGTGCGTCTTCAGTGATAATGCGATGCTTTATTTTAGAAGTACAACCTAATTTACTTCCTTCCGTTATAAAAATGTCCTGGTATTCGTCTATTAAGTTCTTTAATTCTCCTTGATCCGTAGTGGCTAAGTGGCTGATATCAATAACATCTGAAAGATTCGTATTATTAATTGCGGAAACTTGTTCTCCATTTAAGGTTAAAGAGTCATTAAACGTTACAGGAGTCTCAGTCCCCAGGATAAGGTTCTTTGGGACAATTACTGTATCTGCGCTAACATTGATTAATTTAATGAATATATTTTTTTTCGAATCCTTGGTTACAGTTCTGGCAGCCAGTACACCGTTTATGTGTATTTCGGCTGGCTCTATTAAAATACTACCCGTCTGTTGTACTGGATTTACTCTAGCCGCATCACAAATTGCTTCCGATCGTGCAGGAATCTCAAGATCCTCTGATAGGCGGATATAGTTAATCGAAAGATCTATTTCCGATTCGACACCGCTTTCTGGAACTGCTTCACGCTTACTCGTTTCTTGAACATCTCCATCACAGTTTATACGGTTTCTTACCTTCCTGGTACTTTCATTCACTGCAAAAGCTGTTTTAGCTCTTATAGACTTAATTTCATGTGGCGATGTTTCCAGTCTATTTTTCGCACAATTTATTTCTTTTACGTCTTGCCTTTTTACCTTTGCCGTACTATTTTTGTCCTCTTCGACAGCTGTTTTAGATTCCATAGACTCAATTTCATTTGGCGATGTCTTCAGTCTATGTTGGCTCCAGCAGTTTTGTTTCAATTTGTTACACTCGATTTTCCCTTCGTCCTCTGTAGCCGGCGCTCTAAATTTTTCTTTTTCGTTGTTTATGAGCGCTATTTTCCAACACTCATTATCCAATCTAAACTCATTTCGGGCGTAATCGAGCACCGCCTTGTGCTTCTTTAAGAAATCTATTCCAATCAATCCATCAGCTGCAAGTGATAAGCTATCTTTACAAACGATGAATTCGTGCTTAACATTACCATTCCGACCCAATGGTAATTTTATATCGGCTACTCCTAACACTGGTAATGATTGACCTGAAATACTAGTTATTATCCGGTTTTCTATATTGTTTATTTTAGTGACTGTCCCCTCGATCACAAGATGTTTAATTACGCTGATGCTTGCGCCTGTGTCAATTAAAAAGTTACAAACTCTGTTATTTATTTCTAATGATATTTGGTTAGTGAAATTTATTTTTGCTGCTTGTATCGTGGTAACGTAATCTTTATTCATCAAGTGATATTTGTCGCTCGATTTGGGGTCATCGGCGACTATTCTTAGTTTAAATTCTCCCGTCGTTGTGAAGAGTTTCCGCCGTTCTTCTTCTGGCAATCCCTGGTGGTGTGACCCACCTTCTTACATCTATTGCAACTTAAATTTGACCGGTTTAACTGCATTGAACAATCTTTCTGTACATGGCCTTGCTGTTTACATTTATAACAAATTAAATCTTTTTGTTTCAAAGGACAATTATACCTCATGTGCCCCATTTCTTCGCATTTGAAGCACATGATGTTCGTCATCTCTCTCCTGTTTTGCGACTGGAACCCTGAACTGTACCGATTTGAATTTGGTGGTTTAAAATTTAGACTCTGTCTGGCAGGTGAATTCATGGCACTCGTACTGGGTTGACTGTTTGCGTTCACTATTGATACTAAATTTTCAAGTAACGTTTCCTGTGTCCAAACATAATTCACGGGGTTGAGGCTACGTTCGCGAAGCTGAGTTTCTATCCGCTCATAATCTTTCGCTAAATTAATTGCGTCATACAAGGATTTTGGATTATCTTTTAGTAAGTCACGTTGTAAATGCGAAACACAACCCGAAACAAACTGTTGTACTAATCTTTTTTCTAACATTTTATTAATTACTGTTTGCTCGTTCACGTTTTCAGGTTTTTCATAAAGGTGTTGACCTATTCCTCGCAGCCGGTCTGCAAAATCTTCCACGTTTTCGTCTTTCCGCTGATAACATTTTGCGAATAAACTCTCAGCTGTGCTATAATCATAGCTGCGTCCGTAGCGCTCTATCAACTTTTTTTTTAGAGTTTCCCAGCACGTAGTGTCCCTTAATTCATTATTGTATTGTATAAAATTTCTAGCTTTACCCTTCAAATTACGTTTTGCAAGACTGACCATGTAAACATCCGTCCAATTGCCTAAAGGGCGATTATATTCAAAGTCCGAAATAAAGTCGTTTATAGATTCGTTAGCTTCACCGTTAAACACTGGTAGCGTATGACTAAGGCCCATTGAAGATAAATATGATGCTTCGACTTGTACGGGTTCTCGTGCTGGTGCATCTCCCGGCATTTTAATTTAGATAAGTAATTTAGTGCAAAATAGAAAAAGAAAACCGTATTACAAAATTCCAAAAATAAAGGTAAATAAATAAATTCACGTTAGCTTTAAGCAACAAAAGCAAAAAAACGGTCAAGGCTTCCGGAATATTTCGAATCTCACCGCTGAGCACCAATTGTAACAGGCAGAATCTCAGAGAACAAAACAGGAAAGGTTTACGTGTTTAAAGAAATTACTTTTATTAAAGAAGGTATATATGAATAAATTAATTGACAAAAAAGGTGTATAACAAAAATGCAACAAATAAATGATTGAAAATGTTTACGTTGAATTCAAACAGCAAATTAATATAACAACTTACAAATCCTAACAGATCGCACACTTGGTAGATAAACAAATAATAAAAAGGTTGACGTGGAATTAAAACAGCAAATTAGTATAACAACTTACAAATCATAGCAGATCGCACACTTGGACGGCAACACTTAGGGTGGACGATGGCTCAGGGAACTGTCAGCAACGATCACAAAAACTAGGTAAATCTACCAACTCGCGACTACGATACAACTAATGCCCAACTGACCCTGTGCCATCGAACCAGCCCTATTTATACTAATTCTAAGTGCACCTTCAAGTGACGTCAATCGAAGGGAAATTTCCAGTGTACTTTCCCACTTTCTCTCCTGACATCACTTGAAGGTTTTTGGCCGAAAATACACTAATTAAAATATCGTTATTGAAAACGCTAATAACCAACAATTTGCAGTTCGCTAATTACAATTACTAACTCGAGGATTTCACTGTGACATATTCATTAACATGTCGTGTGTAATGGCTTAATTTTGCAAAATCAAGATAATATAGCTGTTTTCAGCTTGCAAAAACATACAAAATGCTGTTTTCAAGTACTTAAACTGTCATATTCATGTTTCTGTCGTGTATAACGTCTAATGTTGGTGAAATCAAGATAAAATTGCTGTTTTAAGCATGCAAAAGCATAGAAAACGCCGTTTTCAAGTATTTAAACTGTCATATTCATGTTTCTGTCGTGTATAATGGCTAATGTTGGTGAAATCAAGATAAAATTGCTGTTTTAAGCATGCAAAAGCATACAAAACGCCGTGTTCATGTATTTAAACTATCATATTCTTGTATATGTCGTGTGTAATGGCTTATGTCTGCAAACTCAAGATAAAATAGCTGTTTTTAGCTTACAAAAACTTACAAAATGCTGTGTTCAAGTATTTAAATTGTCATATTCATGTTTCTGTCATCTATAATGGCTAATGTTGGTGAAATTTAGATAAAATTGCTGTTTTAGGCATGCAAAGGCATACAAAACACCGTTTTAAACTGTCATATTTATGTATATGTCGTGTGTAGTGGCTTATCTTTTCAAAATCAGGATAAAATAGCTGTTTTCAGCTTGCAAAAACCTACAAAATACTGTTTTCATGTATTTAAACTGTCATATTCATGTTTCTGTCGTGTATAATGGCTAATGTTTGTGAAATCAAGATAAAATTACTGTTTTAATAATAATAATAATAATTTATTGTCGTCTATAAGTACAAAGAAAATATACAAGACGCAGTCCAAAAAAACAATGGGAATTACAATATAAATTCACTTAAATGATAGTAACATTTATCTATTAAAAATAATTTCAGAGAATGTTTAAAGCTGTTTATATTAGTAATACACTTGATATTTGCTGGCAGAGCATTATAATATTTTATTGCACTATAGTACGGTCCATTTTCAAAAGAAGTAGATCTGTGAATTGGTACATTTAAATTATCCTGGTTTCTTGTTTCCATATTAGGGTACAAATCCTTGTTGAGCCTAAACAAATTCATGTTAATTTTTACAAAAACAGCAAGTTCGTAGATATATAAAGATGACACAGTAAGTATTTCCAGCTCAGCAAATATTTGTTTACAGTGTGTTCTGGTAGAAACACCGGCAATACACCTAATTATTCTTTTCTGGATAGTAAAAATTTTCATAGCATGGCTAGTGTTTCCCCAGAAAATGATACCGTTCTAATTCTGCTTTGTATGTTAGCAAAGTAATAAGTTTTTAGTGTCGCAACACTTACAATATTTCATAATTTATAAATAACAAAAAATTCAGAGCATAATTTGCTGTGTAAATTAACAACGTGACAATTCCATTTAAGATTCGGTTCTATAAGCATGCCTAAAAATTTCGTACCTAGGGCGGAAGGAACTGATTTGTTGTTCAGACGTATTAAGGGGCTTTCGGTGGGGTTGCGTAAATTGAAAGTGAAAAAACATGTTTTAGTAGAATTTAAGATTAGATCATTACGTTTACACCAATCAGACATAGAATTAATACAATTAGTTGCAAGAGTCGAGAAGTCACTCATGGACTCAGCAGTTACGATGCAAGATGTATCATCGGCAAATTGACATAGTTTATCGCACTTGATGTTATTATGGAGGTCATTGACATACACTACAAATAATAAAGGGCCTAAAATTGATCCTTGTGGGATCCCCCGTAAGTTTTGGGAAATATCAGAGTTAATGTAGTGTTTAGAACCATTGTTGAAAAATTGTAAAGAGACAAACTGCTCTCTTCCCGACAAGTAGGATGAGAACCAGTTATTAGCTGCACCCCTAATGCCTATACTGTCAAGTTTGTCTAAGAGTAGGTCATGATTTATAGTGTCGAACGCCTTACTAAGGTCAAAGAAAATAGCGCCGACAGTTTTCCTTTTCTCAATATATTCAATGACAAAGTTAAGGGTGTGATATACAGCATCTGTTGTGCTTTTCTTGGGCATAAATCCGAACTGAGTATCTGATACAATGTTAAACTTTTTAAGAAAAGACATGATACGAGAGTGAACGATTTTTTCAAATATTTTATCAAAGGCAGAAAGTAGCGATATGGGTCGATAATTATCAATGTCTTGTTGTGATCCTTTTTTGTAAACTGGGATCACTTTAGCAACCTTTAGTCTGTCGGGAAAGATACCCGTTTCCAATGATAAGTTTATTATATGACTCAGCACTTGAGAGATATATGGGGCTACGGTACGAAGTAATGCACATGGTATTTCATCAGAACCGGCAGAAGATTTTGCACTTATCATATTAATGATCGAAAGTATTTCAAAATTGTCGGTAGGTTCCAGGAACATGGTATGATTAAGAGGAATATTGTCATAACTATACTTTAGTTGAGTGCTAGTACCACTGATTTTGTTAAAATTTACATTAAACATGTTGGCAATATCATGTGGATTAGTAGTGATGTTTTTAGATGGGTCTATTAAAGTGATATTTGAAGAGGACTTCATACGCTGAGATTGAGAATTTTGTTTTATAATAGTCCACGCAGCTTTAGACTTATTTTGAGAATTTAGAATAAGGTTGTCGTTATGTCGTTTCTTTGAATTTATTAATAGAGTGTGATATTGGTCCTTTTTAAATTTGTAAAATTTTGTGATAATTGGATCATCAAATTGGCTTGAAAGTTTGCGCAGATCATATAATTTTCTGGACTCCAATTTAATATATTCGTTGATCCATGAATGAGTCCTGTTGTTTGATTTAATTTTCTGTATGGGATAGGCCATATTAAAGTAGTGGAGAAAGTAATCATGGAATACATTAAATTTAGAGTTCACATCATGTTCACTAAAAACTGCTGACCAGCTTTCTCCATTGAGAAGATGTGAGAAGTACTTGTTATTATTTTCAGTGAAAGATCTTCTGAAAATTGAAGTATTATGGTGACATTTTTCATGAAGAACCGTTAGGATCTGGGTGAAGTGGTCAGAGAGACTAGATTGAATAGTCTCACCTACTAAGATTTTAGGATTCAAGTTAGAGAATATGTAATCTAATTGTGTTTCAGACGAGCCACATATTCTACTAAAGCCTGTGACACAAGAATTCAAGCCGTAGGAAGCAAAGATGTTATGCAACATATCTGAGTTTGGGTTTGATGGTGTAGAATTAAAATTAAAGTCCCCGCATATAAAAACAAGGTTGTTGTAACAAATATCATACAATAATTCAGACAGTTTCTCAAAAAAAACTTGTACGTCGCCTGAGGGGGCTCTGTATAAACATACAATTATAAATTTTAAGTTTACAAGATCACACTGGATACAGCAGTATTCAAAAATCTGTTCAATAGTGACTGAATTTAAAGTAACATTTTTCGTACTAAAATTATTAGAAGCATAAATTGCAGTACCACCACCTCTAAAATTCTGGCGGCAATAGTAGGATGACAGAGTGAAGTTATCAAATTGATAATTTTGGATTTCATTGTCGTACAACCAATGTTCAGTTAAACACATAATGCTTAATTTATGGTCTTGGAGAAAAACTTCAAGATCTGTACTCTTGTTGCGTAAACTCTGGATGTTTAGGTTCATAATCTTAAAGGAGTTATTTATTTCTGATGGAGTTGACTTGTCTACGTTGTTACATTGTTTAACGCGCGATCTCGTAAAAAAGAGTCAGTACGTGAACTTCTGGTAATGAAGAATTTATTGATAAAAACACCAGTAGGTCAGTTGTTCGCATTCATTACGACGTCTACAGAATCACGAGGAAAACTTATTTTGAATGAGGAGTAAGTATTATATTTGGTTTTTAAGCTGCAGCATTCAACGTTAGTTAAATTTAGTGATTTTAAGTGATTTATAATTTGATCCGGTTTAACTTCGGGAGCGAAACGGGAAACGACCGCGTGCTCAGTTTTTTGTACCACTTGTATATTAGAATTATTTAAACCATCCGATCCAGTGGCATAAATAACTTTACTTTTATTGGTATTGCGTCTTTTTCTTTCCACAATTTTGAATGGTTCTTCAGTTTTGTCAATATAAGTGTTTTGAGAGCTAGATTCTGGATTTACTAGAGGTTGCTGTATTGAACATGTAGATTTATTTTTTAATCTGCTTGAGTAAGAGTTATCTGTTACATTTGACAACTTTTTCTTGTTTACATCACCAGAGTCGACATCTGTGATTTGTTTATTAATATTTTTGTTTCTGTCGTTTACCGGCAAGCTAGCGACCACTTGTTCATCTGCGGCGTAATTAATAATTACTTCGTTGTTGGTTGTTATCGGCTTGATTGATAAGGTAGAGTTTATCACTGACAAATTATTATTAACATTATTTAAACTTTGTTTTAAGTCTTTAATTTCACTTTTCAAGTTATTTATTAATAGTTCCTGATTTTTAAAAATTTCTAAATATTTATTAAACAAATCTAGCTCACTGACCTTGGTATTGTTACTTAAATAATATAAATAAGAATGCTAAAACTTAAAAACGCCGTTTTCAAGAATTTAACTGTCATATTCATGTATATGTCGTGTGTAATGGCTTATGTATGCAAAATCAAGATATAATTTGCTGTTTTAAGCATTCAAAAGCATACAAAACGTCGTTTTCAAGAATTTAAACTGTCGTATTGATGTATATGTCATGTGTAATATCTTATGTTTCCAAAATCAAAATAAAATAGCTGATTTCACCTTGCAAAAACATACAAAACGCCGTTTTCAAGTATTTAAACTGTCATATTCATGTTTCTGTCGTGCATAACGTCTAATGTTGGTAAAATCAAGATAAAATTGCTGTTTTACGTATGCAAAAGCATACAAAACGCCGTTTTCAAGTATTTAAACTGTCATATTCATGTATATGTCGTGTGTAATAGCTTATGTTTGCAAAATCAAGATAAAATAGCTGTTTTCAGCTTGAAAAACCCTACAAACAGCTATTTTCAAGTATATAAACTGTCATATTCATGTTTCTGTCGTGTATAATGGCTAATTTATGAGAAATCAAGATAAAATCGCTGTTTTAAGCATGCAAATGCTTACAAAACGCCGTTTTTAAGTATTTAAACTGCCATATTCATGTATATGTCGTCTGTAATGGCTTATTTTTGCAAAATCAAGACAAAATAGCTGTTTTCAGCTTGAAAAACATACAAAATGCTGTTTTCAAGTATTTAAACTGACATATTCATGTTTCTGTCGTGTTTAATGGCTAATGTTGGTGAAATCAAGATAAAATATCTGTTTTAAGCATGCAAAAGCATACAGAACGCCGTTTTCAAGTATTTAAACTGTAATATTAATGTATATGTCATGTGTAATGGCTTATGTTTGCAAAATCAAGATAAAATAGCAGTATTTAGCATGCAAAAGCACGCAAAACGCCGATTTCAAGTATTTAAACTGTCATATACATGTATATGTTGTGTGTAATGGCTTATGTTTGCAAAATAAGATAAAATAGCTGTTTTCAGCTAGCAAAAACTATCATATTCATGTTTCTGTCGTGTATAATGGCTAATTTAGGTGAAATCAAGATAAAATTGCTGTTTTAAGTATGCAAAAGCATACAAAACGCCGTTTTCAAGTATTTTAACTGCCATTTTCATGTATATGTCGTGTGTAATTGCTTATGTTTGAAAAATCAAAATAAAATAACTGTTTTCAGCTTGCAAAAACATACAAAATCCTGTTTTCAAGTATTTAAACTGTCATATTCAAATTTCTGTCGTGTATAATGGCTAATATTGGTGAAATCAAGATAAAATTGCTGTTTTAAGCATGCAAAAGCATACGAAACGCCGTTTCCAAGTATTTTAACTGTAATATTCATGTATATGTCGTTTATAATGGCTTATGTTTGCAAAATCGAGATAAATTAGCTGTTTTTAGCATGCAAAAGCACGCTAAACGCCGATTTCAAGTATTTAAACTGTTATATTCATGTATATGTTGTGTGTAATGGCTTATGTTTGAAAAATCAAGATAAAATAGCTGTTTTGAGCTTTCAAAAACATAAAAAATGCTGTTTTTATGTATTTAAACTGTCATATTCATGTTTCTGCCGTGTATAATGGCTAATGTTGGTGAAATCAAGATAAAATTGCTGTTTTAAGCATGCAACAGCATACAAAACTCTGTTTTCAAGTACTAAAACAGTCATATTCATATTTCTGTCGTGTATAACAGCTAATGTTGGGGGAATCAAGATAAAATTGCTGTTTTAAGCATGCAAAAGCATACAAAACGCCGTTTTCAAGAATTTAACTTGTCATATTCATGTATATGTCGTGTGTAATATCTTATGTTTCCAAAATCAAGATAAAATAGCTGTTTTCACCTTGCAAAAACATACAAAACGCTGTTTTCAAGTGTTTAAGCTGTCATATTCATGTTTCTGTCGTGTATAATGGCTAATGTTGGTGAAATCAAGATAAAATTGCTGTTTTAAGCATGCAAAAGCATACAAAACGCCGTTTTCAAGTATTTATACTGTCATATTCATGTATGTGTCGTGTGTAATGGCTTGTGTTTACAAAATCAAGATAAAATAGCTGTTTTCAGCTTGCAAAAACCTACAAAATGCTGTTTTCAAGTAATTAAACTGTCATATTCATGTTTCTATCGTGTATAACGTCTAATTTTGGTGAAATCAAGATAAAATTGCTGTTTTAAACATACAAAAGCATACAAAACGCCGTTTTAAAGTATTTAAACTGTCATATTCATGTATATGTCGTGTGTAATGGCTTATGTCTGCAAAATCAAGATAAAATAACTGTTTTCAGCTTGCAAAAACCTACAAAATGCTGTTTTCAAGTATTTAAACAGTCATATTCGTGTTTCTGTCGTGTATAATGGCTAATTTAGGTGAAATCAAGATAAAATCGCTGTTTTTAGCATGCAAATGCATACAAAACGCCGTTTTCAAGTATTTAAACTGTAATATTCATGTATATGTCGTGTGTAATGGCTTAATTTTGCAAAATCAAGACAATATAGCTGTTTTCAGCTTGCAAAAACATACAAAATGCTGTTTTCAAATATTTAAACTGTCATATTTATGTTTCTGTCGTGAATATTGGCTAATGTTGGTGAAATCAAGATAATATTGCTGTTTTAAGCATGCAAAAGCATACAAAACGCCGTTTTCAAGTATTTAAACTGTCACTTTCATGTATTTAAATTTAAATTTACCCCTGTGGTTCCCCCTCCACTAACATCCTTGGGGGCTATGATTTGAGGGCTGGTAACCGCACTTCATACGATAAAATATATCACTTACCGAGATCTGCGTAAGCAGAGTGCCACACCCGTAATGGGTAAAAGGCGTGATGATGATGATACTTTCATGTATTTGTCGTGTGTAATGGCTTATGTTTACAAAATCTAGATAAAATAGATGTTTTCAGCTTACAAAAACATACAAAATGCTGTGTTCAAGTATATAAACTGTCATATTCAAGTACATGTCGTGTGTAATGGTTTCTTTTGCAAAATCAAGATAATATAGCTGTTTTCAGCTTGCAAAAACATAAAAAATGCTGTTTTCAAGTATTTAAACTATCATATTCATGTTTCTGTCGTGTATAATGGGCAATGTTGGTGAAATCAAGATAAAATTGCTGTTTTAAGCATGCAAAAGCATACAAAACGCCGTTTTTAAGAATTTAAACTGTCATATTCATGTATATGTCGTGTGTAATATCTTATGTTTCCAAAATCAAGATAAAATACCTGTTTTCACCTTGCAAAAATATACAAAACGCTGTTTTCAAGTATTTAAACTGTCATATTCATGTTCCTGTCGTGTATAATGGCTAGTGAAATCAAGATAAAATTGCTGTTTTAATCATGCAAAAGCATGCAAAACGCCGTTTTCAAGTATTTATACTGTCATATTCATGTATATGTCGTGTGAAATGGCTTATGTTTGCAAAATCAAGATAAAATAGCTGTTTTCAGCTTGTAAAAACATACAAAACGCTGTTTTCAAGTAATTAAACTGTCATATTCCTGTTTCTGTCGTGTATAATGGCTAATGTTGGTGAAATCAAGATAAAATTGCTGTTTTAAGCATGCAAAAGCATACAAAACGCCGTTTTAAAGTATTTAAACTGTCATATTCATGTATATGTCGTTTGTAATGGCTTATGTTTGCAAAATCAAGATAAAATAGCTGTTTTCAGCTTGCAAAAACATACAAAATGCAGTTTTTAAGTATATAAACTATCATATTCATGTTTCTGTCGTGTATAATGGCTATTGATCGTTAATTTAAGATAAAATTGCTGTTCCAAGCATGAAAAACATACAAAACGCCGGATTCAAGTATTCACACTGTCATATTCATGTATATGTCGTGTGTAATGGCTTATGTTTGCAAAATCAAGATAAAATAGCTGTTTTCAGCTTGCATAAACATACAAAATGCTGTTTTTATGTATTTAAACTGTCATATTCATGTTTCTGTCGTGTATAATGGCTAATGTTGGTGAAATCAAGACAAAATTGCTGTTCTAAGCATGAAAAACATACAAAACGCCGGATTCAAGTATTCACACTGTCATATTCATGTATATGTCGTGTGTAATGGCTTATGTTTGCAAAATCAAGATAAAATTGCTGTTTTAAGCATGCAAAAGCATACAAAACGCCGTTTTCAAGTATTTAAACTGCCATATTCTTGTATATGTCGTGTGTAATGGCTTATGTCTGCAAACCCAAGATAAAATAGTTGTTTTCAGCTTACAAAAACATACAAAATGCTGTGTTCAAGTATTTAAACTGTCATATTCAAGTTTCTGTTGTGTATAATGGCTAATGTTGGTGAAGTCAAGATAAAATTGCTGTTTTAAGCATGCAAAAGCATACAAAACGCTGTTTTCAAGTATTAAAACTGTTATATTCATGTTTCAGTAGTGTATTATAGCTTATGTTCCTGAAATTAAGATAAAATTGCTATTTTAAGCATGCAAAAGCATACTAAACGCCGTTTTCAAGAATTTAAATTGTCATATTCATGTATATGTCCTGTGTAATATCTTATGTTTCCAAAATTAAGATAAAATAGCTGTTTTCACCTTGAAAAAACATACAAAAACGCTGTTTTCAAGTATTTGAGCTGTCATATTGATGTTTCTGTCGTGTATAATGGCTAATGTTGGTGAAATCAAGATAAAATTGCTGTTTTAAGCATGGAAAAGCATACAAAACGCCGTTTTTAAGTATTTATACTGTCATATTCATGTATATGTCGTGTGTAATGGCTTGTGTTTGCAAAATCAAGATAAAATAGTTGTTTTCAGCTTGCAAAAACATACAAAATGCTGTTTTCAAGTATATAAACTGTCATATTCATGTTTCTGTCGTGAATATTAACTAATGTTGGTGAAATCAAGATAAAATTGCTGTTTTATGCAGGCAAAAGCAAACAAAACGCCGTTTTCAAGTATTTAAACTATAATATTCATGTATATGTCGTGTGTAGTGGCTTAATTTTGCAAAATCAAGACAATATAGCTGTTTTCAGCTTGAAAACATACAAAATGCTGTTTTCAATTATTTAAACTGTCATATTCAAGTATTTAAGCTGTCATATTCATGTTTCTGTCGTGAATATTGGCTAATGTTGGTGAAATCAAGATAATATTGCTGTTATAAGCATGCAAAAAGCATACAAAACGCCGTTTTCAAGTATTTAAACTGTCACTTTCATGTATTTGTCGTGTAATGGCTTATGTTTACAAAATCAAGATAAAATAGATGTTTTCAGCTTGCAAAAACGTACAAAATGCTGTTTTCAAGTATTTAAACTGTCATATTTTTGTATATGTCATGTGTTATGGCTTATGTCTGCAAACCCAAGATAAAATAGCTGTTTTCAGCTTACAAAAACATACAAAATGCTGTGTTCAAGTATTTAAACTGTCATATTCAAGTACATGTCGTGTGTAATGTTTAACTTTTGCAAAATCAAGATAATATAGCTGTTTTTAGCTTGCAAAAACATAAAAAATGCTGTTTTCAAGTATTTAAACTATCATATTCATGTTTCTGTCGTGTATAATGGGCAATGTTGGTGAAATCAAGATAAAATTGCAGTTTTAAGCATGCAAAAGCATACAAAACGCCGTTTTCAAGTATTTAAACTGTCATATTCTTGTATATGTCATGTGTAATGGCTTATGTCTGCAAACCCAAGATAAAATAGCTGTTTTCAGCTTACAAAAACATACAAAATGCTGTGTTTAAGTATTTAAACTGTCATATTCAAGTACATGTCGTGTGTAATGGCTTACTTTTGCAAAATCAAGATAATATAGCTGTTTTCAGCTTGCAAAAACATAAAAAATGCCGTTTTCAAGTATTTATACTGTCATATTCATGTATATGTCGTGTGTAATGGCTTGTGTTTGCAAAATCAAGATAAAATAGTTGTTTTCAGCTTGCAAAAACATACAAAATGCTGTTTTCAAGTATATAAACTGTCATATTCATGTTTCTGTCGTGAATATTAACTAATGTTGGTGAAATCAAGATAAAATTGCTGTTTTATGCAGGCAAAAGCAAACAAAACGCCGTTTTCAAGTATTTAAACTGTAATATTTATGTATATGTCGTGTGTAATGGCTTAATTTTGCAAAATCAAGACAATATAGCTGTTTTCAGCTTGCAAAATCATACAAAATGCTGTTTTTAAGTAATTAAACTGTCATATTCATGTTTCTATCGTGTATAACGTCTAATTTTGGTGAAATCAAGATAAAATTGCTGTTTTAAACATACAACAAAACGCCGTTTTCAAGTATTTAAACTGTCATATTCATGTATATGTCGTGTGTAATGGCTTATGTCTGCAAAATCAAAATAAAATAGCTGTTTTCAGCTTGCAAAAACCTGCAAAAGGCTGTTTTCAAGTATTTAAACAGTCATATTCATGTTTTTGTCGTGTATAATGGCTAATTTAGGTGAAATCAAGATAAAATCGCTGTTTTAAACATGCAAATGCATACAAAACGCCGTTTTCAAGTATTTAAACTGTAATATTCATGTATACGTCGTGTGTAATGGCTTAATTTTGCAAAATCAAGACAATATAGCTGTTTTCAGCTTGCAAAAACATACAAAATGCTGTTTTCAAATATTTAAACTGTCACATTCAAGTATTTAAGCTGTCATATTCATGTTTCTGTCGTGAATATTGGCTAATGTTAGTGAAATCAAGATAATATTGCTGTTTTAAGCATGCAAAAGCATACACAACGCCGTTTTCAAGTATTTAAACTGTCACTTTCATGTATTTGTCGCGTGTAATGGCTTATGTTTACAAAATCAAGATAAAATAGATGTTTTCAGCTTGCAAAAAGAAACAGAATGCAGTTTTCAAGTATTTACACTGTCATATTCATGTTTCTGTCGTGTATAATGGCTAATGCTGGTGAAATCTAGATAAAATTGCTGTTTTAAGCATGTAAAAGCATAAAAAACGCCGTTTTGAAGTATTGAAACAGTCATATTCATGTATATGTCGTGTGTAATGGCATATGTTTGCAAAATCAAGATAAAATAGCTGTTTTCAGCTTGCAAAAACATACAAAATGCTGTTTTCAAGTGTTTTAACTGTCATATTCATGTTTCTGTCGTGTTTAATGGCTCATGTTGGTTAAATCAAGATAAAATTGCTGTTTTAATCATGCAAAAGCATACAAAACGCCGTTTTCAGTATTTAAATTTTCATATTCATGCATATGTCGTGTGTAATGGCTTATGTTTACAAACTCAAGATAAAATAGCTGTTTTCAGCTTGCAAAAACATACAGAATGCAGTTTTCAAGTATATAAACTGTCATATTTATGTTTCTGTCGTGTAAAATGGCTAATGTTGGAGAAATCAAGATAAAATTGCTGTTTAAGCATGCCAAAACATACAAAACGCCGTTTTTAAGTATTTAAATTGTCATACTCATGTATATGTCATGTGTAATGGCTTATGTTTGCAAAATCAAGATAAAATAGCTGTTTTTAGCTTGCAAAAACATACAAAACGCTGTTTTCAAGTATTTAAACTGTCATATTCATGTTTTTGTCGTGTATAATTGCTAATGTTGGTGAAATCAAGATAAAATTGCTGTTTTCAGCATGCAACAGCATACAAAACGCCATTTTCAAGTATTTAAACTGTCATATTCATGTATATGTCGTGTTTAATGGCTTATGTTTGCAAAATCAAAATAAAATAGATGTTTTCAGCTAGCAAAAACATACAAAATGCTGTTTTCAAGTATTTAAACTGTCATATTCATGTTTCTGTCGTGCATAATGGTTAATGTTGGTGAATTCAAGACAAAATTGCTGTTTTAAGCATGAAAAGCATACAAAACGCCGTTTTCAAGTATTTAAACTGTCATATTCATGTATATGTCGTGTGTAATGCTTATGTTTGCAAAATTAAGATAAAATAGCTGTTTTCAGCTTGCAAAAAGAAACAGAATCCAGTTTTCAAGTATTTACACTGTCATATTCATGTTTCTGTCGTGTATAATGGCTAATGTTGGTTAAATCAAGATAAAATTGCTGTTTTAAGAAAGCAAAAAGCATACAAAACGCCGTTTTCAAGTATTTAAACTGTCATATTCATGTATATGTCGTGTGTAATGGCTTATGTTTGCAAAATCAAGATAAAATAGCTGTTTTTATCTTGCAAAAACAAACAGAATGCAGTTTTCAAGTATTTAAACTGTCATATTCATTTTTCTGTCGTGTATAATGGCTAATGTTTGTAAAATCAAGAGAAAATTGCTGTTTTAAGGTAGCAAAAACCTACAAAACGCTGCTTTCAAATATTTAAACTGACATATTCATGTTTCTGTCGTGTATAATGGCTAATGTTGGTGAAATCAAGATAAAAGTGCTGTTTTAAGCATGCAAAAGCATACAAAACGCCGTTTTTCAAGTATTTAAACTGTCATATTCATGTTTCTGTCGTGTGTAATGACTAATGATAGTGAAAACTAGAGAAAATTGCTGTTTAAAGCTTTAAAAAACATACAATACGCTGTTTTCAAGTATTTAAACTGTCATATTCGAGTTTCTGTCGTGTATAATTTCTAATGTTGGTGAAATCAGAATAAAATTGCTGTTTTAAGCATGCAAAAGCATACAAAACGCCGTTTTCAAGTATTTAAACTGTCATATTCATGTGTATGTCGTGTGTAATGGCTTATGTTTGCAAAATCAAGATAAAATATATGCTTTCAGCTTGAAAAAACATACAAAATGTTGTTTTCAAGTATTGAAACTGTTATATTCATGTTTCTGTCGTGTATAATGGCTAATGTTGGTGAAATCAAGATAAAATTGCTGTTTTAAGCATGCTAAAGCATACAAAACGCCGTTTTCATTTATTTAAACTGACATATTCATGTATATGTCGTGTGTAATGGCTTATGTTTGAAAATCAAGATAAAATAGCTGTTATCAGCTTGCAATAACATACAAAATGCTGTTTTCAAGTATATAAACAATCATATTCATGTTTCTGTCGTGTATAATTACTAAAGTTGGTGAAATCAAGATAAAATTGCTGTTTTAAGCATGCAAAAGCATACAAAAAGCCGTTTTCAAGAATTTAAACTGTCATATTCATATATATGTCGTGTGTAATGGCTTATGTTTGCAAAATAAAGATCAAATAGCTGTTATCAGCTTTTAAAAACATACAAAACGCTGTTTTCAAGTATTTATAGTTCTTTCGTGTATAATGGCTAATGTTTGTGAAATCAGAATAAAATTGCTGTTTTAAGCTTGCAAAAGCATAGAAAACGCTGTTTTCAAGGATTTAAACTGTCATATTCATGTTTCTGTCGTGTATAATGGCTAATGTTGGTGAAATCAAGTAAAAATTGCAGTTTTCAGCATGCAACAGCATACAAAACGTCATTTTCAAGTATATAAACTGTCATATTCATGTATATGACGTGTGTAATGGCTTATATTTGCAAAATCAAGAAAAAAATATCCGTTTTCAGCTTGCAAAAACATACAAAATGTTGTTTTCATGTATTTAAACAGTTATATTTATGTTTCTGTCGTGTATAATGGCTAATTTTGGTGAAGTCAAGATAAAATTGCTCTTTTAAGCATGCAAAAGCATACAAAACGCCGTTTTCAAGTATTTAAATTGTCATATTCATGTATATGTCGTGTGTAATGGCTTATGTTTCTAAAATCAAGATAAAATAGCTGTTTTCAGCTTGCAAAAACATAAAAAATGCTTTTTTCAAGTATTTAAACTGTCATATCCATGTTTCTGTCGTGTATAATGGCTAATGTTGGTGAAACCAAGATAAAATTGCTGTTTTAAGCATGCAAAAGCATACAAAACGCCGTTTTTCAAGTATTTAAACTGTCATATTCCTGTTTCTGTCGTGTATAATGGCTAATGTTGATGAAATCAAGATAAAATTGCTGTTTTAAGCATGCAAAAGCATACAAAACGCCGTTTTCAAATATTTAAACTATCATATTCATGTATATGTCGTGTGTAATGGCTTATGTTTGCAAAATCAAGATAAAATAGTTGTTTTCAGCTTGCAAAAACATACAGAATGCAGTTTTCAAGTATTTAAACTGTCATATTCATGTTTCTGTCGTGTAAAATGGCTAATGTTGGTGAAATCAAGATAAAATTGCTGTTTTAAACATACAAAGCATATAAAACACCGTTTTAAATTATTTGAAATGAATATGTCATGTGTAATGGCTTATGTTTGCAAAATCAAGATAAAATAGCTGTTTTCAGCTTTCAGAAATATACAAAATGCTGTTTTCAAGTATTTAAACTGTTATATTCATTTTTCTGTCGTGTATAATGGCTAATGTTGGTGAAATCAAGATAAAATTGCTGTTTTAAGCATGCAAATGCATACAAAACGCCGTTTCCAAGCATTTAAATTGTTATTTTCATGTATATGTCGTGTGTAATGGCTTATGTTTGCAAAATCAAGATAAAATAGCTGTTTTCAGCTTTCAGAAATATACAAAACGCTGTTTTCAAGAACTTAAACTGTCATATTCATGTTTCTTTCGTGTGCAATGTCTAATGTTGGTGAAATCAAGATAAAATAGCTGTTTTCAGCTTGCAAAAACATACAAAATGCTGTTTTCAAGTATTTAAACTGTCATGCTCTTGTATATGTCGTGTGTAATGGCTAATGTTTGCAAAATCAAGATAAAATAGCTGTTTTTGGCTTGCAAAACATACAAAACGCTGTTTTCAAGTATTTAGTCTGTCATATTCATGTTTCTGTCCTGTATAATGGCTAATGTTACTGAATTCAAAATAAAATAGCTGTTTTCAGCATACAAAAACATACAAAACGCTGTTTTCAAGAACTAAAACTCTCATATTCATGTTTCTTTCGTGTGCAAAGGCTAATGTTGGTGAAATCAAGATAATATAGCTGTTTTCAGCTTGCAACAACATACAAAATGCTGTTTTCAAGTATTTTAAACTGTCATGTTCATGTGTCTGTCGTGTATAATGGCTAATGTTGGTGAAATTAAAATAAAATTGCTGTTTTAAGCATGTAAAAGCATACAAAACGCCGTTTTCACGTATTTTAACGGTTATATTCATGTATATGTCGTGTGTAATGACTTATGTTTGCAAAATCATGATAAAATAGCTGTTTTCAGCTTGCAACAACATACAAAATGTTGTTTTCAAGTATTTAAACTATCATATTCATGTTTCTGTCGTGTATAATGGCCAATGTTGGTAAAATCAAGATAAAATTGCTGTTTTCAGCTTGCAAAAACATACAAAATGCTGTTTTCAAGTATTTAAACTGTCATATTCATGTTTCTGTCGTGTATATAGGCTAATGTTGGTGAAATCAAGATGAATTTGCTGTTTTAAGCATGCCAAAGCATACAAAACGACGTTTTCAAATATTTAAACTGTCATATTCATGTATATGTCGTGTGTAATAGCTTATGTTTGCAAAATCAAGATGAAATAGCTGTTTTCAGCATGCAAAAACATACAAAACGCTGTTTTCAAGTATTTAAACTGTCATATTCATGTTTCTGTCATGTATAATGGCTAATGTTGGTGAAATCAAGATAAAATTGCTGTTTTCAGCATGCTACAGCATACAAAAATGCTGTATTCAAGTATTTAAACTGTGATATTCATGTTTCTGTCGTGTATACTGGCTAATGTTAGTGAAACAAGAGAAAATTGCTGTTTTCAGCTTGCAAAAACATACAAAATGCTGTTTTTTCAAGTATTTAAACTGTCATATTTATGTTTCTGTCGTGTATAATATCTAATGTTGGTGAAATCAAGATAAAATTGCTGTTTTAAACATGCAAAAGCATATAAAACACTGTTTTCAATTATTTGAAATGAATATGTCGTTTGTATTGGCTTATGTTTGCAAAATCAAGATAAAATAGCTGTTTTGAGCTTACAGAAATATGCAAAATGCTGTTTTAAAGTATTTAAACTGTCATATTCATGTTTCTGTCGTTTATAATGGCTAATGTTGGTAAAATCAAGATAAAATTGCTGTTTTAAGCATGCAAAAGCATACAAAACGCCGTTTCCAAGTATTTAAATTGTCATATTCATGTATATGTCGTGTGTAATGGCTTATGTTTCTAAAATCAAGATAAAATAGCTGTTTTCAGCTTGCAAAAACATAAAAAATGCTTTTTTTAAGTATTTAAACTGTCATATCCATGTTTCTGTCGTGTATAATGGCTAATGTTGGTGAAACCAAGATAAAATGCTGTTTTAAGCATGCAAAAGCATACAAAACGCCGTTTTCAAGTATTTAAACTGTCATATTCCTGTTTCTGTCGTGTATAATGGCTTATGTTGATGAAATCAAGATAAAATTGCTGTTTTAAGCATGCAAAAGCATACAAAACGCCGTTTTTCAAATATTTAAACTATCATATTCATGTATATGTCGTGTGTAATGGCTTATGTTTGCAAAATCAAGATAAAATAGTTGTTTTCAGCTTGCAAAAACATACAGAATGCAGTTTTCAAGTATTTAAACTGTCATATT